>CM064562.1:1088654-1323756 GCA_032716605.1 Paralithodes platypus | reverse complement strand
GTCACTGACATTAATACACTGGAAGTGTTGCTTGATGCTTTGCGTAAGTGCGATATCAATTATCCTGCCTTCAAACCCAAGTAATGCAATTGTAATAATTCAACTTGGGATCTCCTTTTTGTCAACTATTGTACAGGATAATGGCTCTTCACAGTATTCATCTTTTGAATATCACTCAAATTCGTTTGTGAACAGCTTAATTTAATGACTCTCACTAACAACTGGATTACTCCTCAGAATTTTTGATATTCTCCTCTCTCTTGCATAATTGATCACCTCAAGGTTTACAGACTTTTGCGATATAAGAAATGCCTAATTTTACCTAGTAATTCAAAACTATAAGACGAATATTTTTGTCCAAAACGGTTTACCCAGCTATCGAACACCGTACCAGCCATTTTGTTATGTATATTAAGAAACAAAATTTAAGTCCCTGACAACCCGTGATAAAAACGGGTTACAATGATGGTTGATGGAATTCACCTGAAGCCTTACTTGGGATTATAAAGCAGGAAATATTGTTGGTTCAGCATTTGACAGTGATTGCAATTGCAACAAGCGCCTAATTATGTGTTTATGCGAAACAGTATTCGGTCAAAATACAGAGATGTTGTTCACATAATTCCAGCAAAGATAATGAAGGCAGAGACCTTAATATAACATTATGAAGAAGATTATTTTAGGCTTCTTGAGAAGATAGGATTTCGTGTCATTAGCATGTGTAACAGACCAATAATGCAATCAAGGACAAAAGCCTGTATAATATTTTGCCAAATCCACCAAAACCTGTCCATTGTTTACCCACATCCAGCGCAAACGTACAAGACCTCCCCCCCTTTTTCCTTATCCGACGCTGTACAAATTTTAAAATGCATCAGGAATAATTGGCTAGGACAGAAAAGATGAAGAACAAAAAACTATGAAAATTCCCACAAGTTCCCAAGTAAAAAATGTCCGTAATGAAATCTAATAAGAGAATGTTAGCCCCTTTCAGTACTCTCAAAAAACTGTATTTATTAGAGGAAAATTTGCTCCTAAAGACGGCCTATAGGCTAAGCCTGAAAGCATTATCCCCCTACAACCTAGAGAGACAAAATGTCAAATTAGTTCTCCAAATTTTTAATGAGTATATAATTCAAGCCTTGCTCAATATTGGAAAAAACTAAGGGCCTAACGTTATTTTCAGATGTTGCTAGGTACATCGCAAGGGTAGTGTTTCTTAATTGGTGGAATATAAGGAATGTGAAATCCCCATTTAAAGGTCTTAGGCACAATAACAAGTTATCTTGTCCATTAACAAAATAGTTAAAGATGGATGGAACGATCTCAGTTCTTGGATAGTTTCCCTTAGTAGTTAGATGCGTGGGCATAGTATTCCAGGAGTGTGGGGGCGGAAACTGGACTAGGGAAAAACAATTAGAGCTTCTGAAAACATACGACCCATGACAATATTAGAAATAACAAAATTATTGCATAACAGAACTGAATATGACCTAAATACTAACAGGAAAATTTCAAACAGCCAATTTGGAAGCAAGATTTGGTCAGTATCGACCAGTTAGCAGGAGGGAAAGGAAATACAATATTTCTGTACGCCAAAATATATGAGTGTGAGAGGAAAAGATACGGATGATGTCAGTCTTTAAAACTTAGTTTACCCAATACTCGACAAGAAGGTCATGTTTAAAGGATTTTGAAGAAATTGACTATGAGCAAGTAAAAACAGATGAGGAAATTTATTTTGGTTTATGTCATACGAATGTTGAAGTTTGTAAGGAGGATATTGACAGGTGTAAAGACAATCATCCCAGTTATAGTTGATTTAGCTGGCTTATTGTTGTTACTCCGGTGATAAAGAAAAATGAAATGTAATGCTTGTAAAGAAATGCTTACGTGTTCAGGATAGTGCTGAAGAAATCCCAGAAAAATCTAAGTTAAATTGCTGGAATTAGAAGAGGTCTCTCTTATATACCCAGATAGTGTGACTGCGAACATGGTCATGTATAACTATATTGTAATTAACCAACTTGCTAAGCTTCCTGCATTTCGCAATGTTACTAGCCCAAAGAAATATAGCACCACTACATCACAGTTACGGCTGTTAGCAGATGATGATCTCCTGTTCTTTTTGTCCACTAGTGATATCTGTTGAACAATGGGCATAGCACCGAAAAAATAGAAAGTATGGTGGTATATGCTTCAACAAATGCAATTTTAAATAATTAATGTGCTAAAGAAAAAAACATCCCAAACAGCTAACAGAGCTACTATAAGAATGGAGGCGTGAAGAGAAAGCTTCAAAACCCTAGGAGAAATAGATAATGTATACTGTATTGCATAGTATTAAATATGATATCGTGTGTGGTGTATGTGTGTGTGTGGGTGTGTGTGTGTGTGTGTGTGTATGTGTGTGTGTGTTACAGTAATTATATTGTTCATCTTCAAAAACATATAGTATATAATTAAGGTAACTTGATATATTTGTTCACGGAATTAATATGGGATGTGAAGTAAATTTTCTCTTCAGTAAGGTTGTTTATGTCTTTGTATATAAAATAGTAATGTATATATCATTGGCTCTTCAGTAAGGTTGTTTATGTTACTTTGTATATAATATAGTAATGTATATATCCATTGTGGTTATTGTACTCCAAATATAACCAAAGTAATGAGATTATATACTTATAATAAAGTTTTAATCTTGTACAACTACTTGTTCAAGGTATAAGTCCTATGCACGAAAGTAACCAAAAAAATGTATTGATATCGGTATCATAATATATAGGATAATAAAGTAAGGATATAGGTAGATAGTGGTTTTGCGTACACCTTAAACGTAAAATATATAATTTGTTTGTACGTTAATCTAAAATTTAACAGAGGGAAAAGAAGAAAAGAGAGTATTTATAAAAATGGGACAGAAGCGCGGGCATTGGATGTAGCAACCCCATTGCCTACGTCACAGAATGGTCGACAAGGCCTGGTACTCTAGGTGGCCTTGGTTCTACCCCTACGGTTCAGGTGGGGAGTGTGGTGTACTTAGGTCAGAGGATCGTGTGAAAGAGATACCAGAATAGGGTTTGCACTCTCTGTATACTGGGGTTCGAGTCGGAACAAAAACTGACTCGGCATGGAATATAAAAACATCTCTTGTGTATGGGGCGTCATGCTGAGGGGAAGGTTTGTGAAGTTGGGTTTTGGTAGGCCTACGGGGAGAGGAAAAAGGACAGGGTGGCTCAAAATGTTACACACTGGGCACACGGTCAACTAAGCAGAGTACTTGTGGATATAAAAAATTTTTCCTTTAACTTAGGAATGGGTACATGCATGAGGGACATCGAATCTATCTGATAATGGAGAGAGAGAGGGCTACTGGAGGTAGTTTTGCTGCACTTCTCTGGAGAGGATCGTATGCAAAATTGGGATATTATTAATTATATTAAAATCAACGGATATGGATTAGTACAAGCACAGGGTGTTAGGTTAGTTTTCCTGTGGATCGGTTGGCATACAAGGGAGTAACAATTTTGAGCGCCGGTTTGTACCCCGAGTTTGACCCCCTTAGCCAAAACTCACGGCGAAATTAATACGACGATAATGTCCGGCCACGACAATTTCCTACGCACAGACCCGCATACGAAATTGGGGGATGGTCTGGGAGTCTTCCAAATCAATGAGGAATTGCCTAAGTAAATCTCGGAACTACATCCTAGGTATCTTGTCTAGTAAATGGCGAGGTTGGCATTAGGAAGGTTGGGAACATATAATTGTTATATAAATAAGAACAGGGCTGACGTAATCAGATTAGAAATGTAGATGGTATATTAATTTAGGTAACCGTCTATCTTGAGGAGTTATAGAATCGTCTCAACATAATCATTTCGATCTCCAACTCTCGAATTATAGATTCGTATAGTCGGGGATGTTTTCTCATCTGAAGCAATAGGAATAGTAACACACAAGGGATAGGGTACATAATAGGTTGAGGATAAATAAATCCTACACAAATGTGGTTAAGAATCTCAGGTGAATTTGTTATGCCCTGTTTTTTTCTACAGGATGAAACTGGGTAATGTTGAGTTCTAACCATATATGGCTTGACATGCACAATACAAGGTATGAGGAAATAGAGAACACAAAATAAACACACGGGTAACAAGACACACGATCATGCTTATTTAAGAAGGTTAATAGGGAGCATAAGAAAGTAATAAATACTCGTACAAGACAAATGATAGAAATGAAACCGCTAGCATTAGTGGATCTGGATGGAGCCCCCCTTCTCTCCTCATAGTCTCCCACTTCCAACGTTCAGATATACTCTTCTGATCACTGGTTTGGTTCGCAAAGTTTATATACTGGAGAACCTCAATGTTACTTATAGATTCAATTTCACTAATTAGATGTATTACTGGCAGGTCTGGTGCACAAGTAGTTAGTTCACAGACTAGAATTAGACACGCGTATGTTTTAGAGCCAAACCCCCAGGAATTCTAGTAACCTCAGGGGGGTACTGATCTAAGTTTTATATTCTTATGGCAGAAATACGTAGAACACAAATCAGTGGGCGAAGTTTTAGATATCACTAGGGTTTAACTTCTATGTAATAATATCTGGATAAAGGAAATTCCGAGAGTTAATGGCGCCTGTGTAATTAATGAAAAATGATACGCTTAGCAAATTCCCAAATGGAATGGTTATAGTATGAATTACCACTGGCAAAAGATTATAGCCACTTCATAGAAAAGATTAATAAAGTTAATTTCTAATTAGTACTGTTAACACGTTAGTACTAATACAGTGAATTCTTGGGGCAGGATTTGGTTGGTCTGGTCCTGGTTATCTTGCTGTCCGTGATGTTGGGGGCTAACGAATGGTTCCGCGGCCGTCAAGGTGGTCCCTTCTGTAGGAAGTTCTAAAGACGGATCTCTTGGCGGATTGTTTCTGGCTACATGCTTATATACCCAATGGTGTGTGTGAAGGTTATAAGGTGCATTGTAGATTTCTTGTTACGTGGACAGATGCTTCTATCTCAACTCTGCAACGGATGTCTGCCGGGCTCTGGAATCTCAAAATCTCAGGAACAACACAAGGGCAGAGAGCTAGAGGTCACAAACCCCACTCTACCAGGGGGGGGGGGGGAGGGCAAGCCACTGGTTGGTGTCCTATCTTTTCAAACTGATTTTAATGGGGGCGGGGAGCGGGTTTTATAGGCTCGGTTTTGGACCCTGCAGGCCATAGGGATCTCGAGTCTTATAGAATTATTTGAGCTCTAAATAGATACGGGGACTCGGTTAAGGTGGGTGAGTACTGTTGTGGCACATGGCTATAGGGAGCCTTCATAATGTGATATAACTGAGCCTTAGTAAAAGAGGTAATATTTTGGCTATATTGGAAGTATTTAGGGGAGGGAGACTGGAGCGACTTTGCTGAGGGGAGGACTGGGCCAGCTGTTATAGGAGCGTTCTCTATTATATTACTCAGTCTTCATTCTATGGTGATAGCTGAGGTGCTAATTTGATTATACGGCGTATGCAAAAAGGTTAATGGGTTATTGTGGGTACATAGAGGTTAGTAAAGGGGTTAGTCATGCATGGTGAGTTCATTGATAGGAAAGAATTCCTGTGCTACCTGGCCAATGACACCAGAAAGTCAAAACAGGGGTCAGGTTATAGCTCCGCAGGGGGGGGGGTTTCTCCCTCCTCGGGGGGGGTTTAAAAAAGGGGTAAGTGTGCGCCCTCTCTCCGGGTAAATGGTCTAGTCCGCCCCTGGCGGCTGTGTGGCTAGGGGTTTGCCATATCCACAAGTGTTTGTCATCACCCTCTGTTTATGAGACAGATCTGTGGGTGTTTTTAATACCAAACAACCGCAGTGTGCCTTGACTAGCTGGTTTAATCGGTTGGTTGTTAATGGTATGGCTTGCTGGATGTAACGAGTGGAGACTGGGTTGATAACTCTGCCACATTTATCTGGAAGTATGGCAATAGAAGTTAGTCACTGGCGAGGCGGCTAGCCTCGCACTGATGACTCATTGCGGTGCGAGGGTTGTGAAGGGTTTGTGGAGGGAATAGAGGGCATGCAAAGGTGTTAGTTTAGAAAGTTCTAATGTTCCGGCATACTAAGAGGAAAGGTTAGGCTGGATAGGAGTATATATATAAAGGCTTGGAGGGAGCGTTAGCAACGGAAAAAATCAAGGATCGTCATGAGGTATGAGGGGACCGAGGCTAGGTCGGAAAAGAGTCGAGGACGCGCGGGGTGTTAATTGACGAGGAGGAGAGTTCAGGGGGCTACGTGGAAGTTTGCCCGTAAGGAGGCCGGGCGTGGGGGTGGCTGGCATTAGGCTACAGTTGATATTGGATAAGTTTGGGGGTAAAGGGACAGTGAAAGTACGGTTAGCCAAATGGCTACAGGGGGAAATTGGAGCCAAATATGGAGCGTGGGTATATGAGTCTGGAAAGATAGAAAACAAAATCATGTGGACTGTTGGGGCTGTGGGGGGAAAAAGGAGGTTAACTATAGGTGTGTGCTTGACTGTGGATAAAGTAGGGAAAAACATTGGTGTTTTAGTATTACTCGTCAATACGATGGTTATGGATACTGTTACTCTGACACTATTTCTTGCTGGTCCAGTTGTGCCCCCCCCCCTTGGGAGCTGCATTTCTTATGATATAACACCAAAGAAAACTACAGTTCGTAGGGTTAACTTCGGTATTGTGTCGTGGTGGAACGTGGTCGATACAATGGTAACAGAGGGTTGTATATACAATCCCTGGTTGGGGTAAGCATTAAGTTATAGCATGGTGGCTAACATCCTCAGTCATGGCTGTCTAGGTCTTACGGGAGTAATGGTTCGATATACACTGGTGTACCCGTGGGTCTCTTAGGTTCTTATGTGAACCCGTTTAACACCTCGTTAGAACCGCATGGCTTGTCCCTTATCAGTGACTCGGCTAGGCTCGGCCAGGGCAGTGGATGGGGCTACAAGTTTATGTATTAGAGTGTGCTTTAGTATATGAAAAGCTCGTGTCCTGGGCAGTCCAGAAAGGCTCTTTGTTTTCGCCCATGTCAAGGCTGTATATATTTCTTGTAAAGTATATATTATCATTAACTAGTAATGATAGGATCTGGGAGAGAGAGAGAGGGAAGTAGAAACAGAGTTTGAGAGGGTGGCCTGTTGGCAGTGTTTTTTTGTCCCGCTCGATGACGTCACGGTGGGCTGCCTCGCGGGGGTTGGTGGAGAGAGGGCCTTACCATGCTGGACGCTTTGCTGAGTGGTTAGATGACTTGTAACCGCTGTTTTCCCACGCGGCTCGAGCTAGTGCGAGTATATATACAGTTCCTCGCCACTCTCTCCCTCAGATCTGGTTTTCTAGAACGCACTCATCTTTTGCCCTTATACCCTGTCACTATCGGCACCGTGAGAATCTTCTTCCTCTGCCTATCTCTATCATTTTCCATATCTTGCACCACCTTTTATTAATATTATACCCCGCTGGTTAACTCTGCAAAATCAGCTTTATGCTGGCCAGGGTGTATTGTGCGTTAAGGTCTGATATAAACTATGTATGGTAGTTGTTAAGATAAGTGGATCACGAAGCATTGGTTTGGCTTTCATATACTGATTATTAATTACTTGTGTTCTGAGCTAGATAATGCTAGACTGGACGCACGTCTGATATTACTACAAGGTATTGTTTCCCGCCCCCCCATGAGTGCTGGCTTTAGTTAAATTAAAACCCAAGCGCGCCCACGACATACCTGAGAACTGGAGAGTTGATTGAGTAAATTCTAGTCTGTGTGTCATTGAGAGTAGAGCATGCACGAATGAGGGCTTTTTGCCTATACCATTCCGCACTGTTATAAGCTCGTTGTTTGTCTTTGAGCGTACGCCAGGATGAACGCTTAATACTTCGGTATTAAGGTTTCTCAAGAGAGCTACCCCTTCCATATTAACGTAATATTTGACGCACAGACTTGAGATTTGCACTAGGCTAATGCGGGCTGCACATGACGCACCAGTATCTAGTATTATTGGGACTCTAGCTAGACTTCATCAAATCATAGTAGACAATTAAGTATATTAAAACCAATTACGCCTTTTTATGCCTACACCCATTTGCCCACTTAACACACGCCATTTCGCAACCTAGTTTGATGTATTGAGACACAAACGACTGTAGGTATGTGGTGATAGGAATACTGCATTGTCGTGGCGATTATTTTATTGTTGTTGTGTTTCGGATATTCTTGGCTCCGAAGGAATTATATATTCTGCCTTTTTGTGTGCATAGCCTGCACGAGCATTGTTCCGCGGCCTGCCTTTTGGGTTTCCATTTCCGATACGAGCATCTTTATAGCATCTAACCATTTAAAGAAGATTTCATTGTTAGTGTGAAGGACTTTAGTGCACTTTCTTTCATGCAGGAGTGCCTGACATTATTGATATCAAGTAACGTAAGCTGTAACTTCTCTTACCACCTTACTTTGCATACCATAACCAAGCACCTGCGGTTATAGGTAGTAATAAGGCTGGTTTTAACATAACATTAAGCATAGAGTACACCAGCACATTTATTGAGAGTTTGATAGCATATTATTGCATAGAGAACTCTGTAGAGTATTTGTGTTCTTTGTTCAATGGGAATATACATCGGGAGGTTGGGAGCTAGCGCTTTACGTTGTAGCATTTATGCCATTACTAGTCCAATGAAATAAGAGCCCTGATATATTTGAACCCAGTCGTAACACGTATCAATTAGGACATAGCGGTTGTTAACGTACTTACTTCTCGGATGGGAAGAACATAAATAGTTTATGGGGGGTGGTGGTCGTCAGAAACTTAGTCTGGCAAGACAAGGTATTTTAAGGGGGTGAACATATTACTTCTCGGATGGAAGAACATGCATAGATTTATGAGGGCGGTTGGGTCTTCAGAACTTAGTCTGGCAAGACAAGGTATTTTAAGGGGGTGAACATATTACTTTTCGGATGGAAGAACATACATAGATTTATGGCTGTCTGAACTGGTTGGCATTGGCTCAACCTAGGGACAGGGCATGGGTGTATTAAATGAATGTGTATTCATGTTCATCATCATGTAGGTAGAGTCTGGCGGGTAAGAGGTGTAGGACACGAAGCAAAATAGAGTAGTGTGGACTGTGGATACGAAGGGGGTGATTGGAAGACGTCTAAACAATTGTGGAAAAGTAAATGGAAGAGATGAACACAATGGCGGATAAAGATAACTAACCTAAGGATTGAATACATAGATTTATGGGGCGATTGGTCTTCAGAAACTTAGTCTGGCAAGACAAGGTATTTTAGGGTATTTGATATTGACATCCTAATTTAGGGACAGGGCATGGGTGTATTAACTTTAAGGTGTATTTATGTTCATTCTCATGTAGGTAGAGGTGTAGGACACGAGGGGTAGTGTATACGTGAGGTGTGGCAAAGGTCAGTGTTTTTAGAAGGGGTAGGCAGGTGTGGTTTGGAGCCTGCTTATCCCTGCGGGCCTCGGCCTGTCTGAACTGGTTGGCTCGTTCACCTGGTCCTTTCGTTCTGTGGGCCTTTCTTTCGGGTGTTTCTGTGTGGTGTTCGCTCGAGGCTTCTGTGGTGGGCTTCTCGTTCTGGGGCAGTTTTATTCCCTCTCCTTCATTGTAGGCTCGTACCCGAGCCTCAAGGGTGAAGTAAAAAGAAGCATAGTCATGGTGGGTATTTTGAGGGTATTTAGAAGGTCCCACCAAGCAAGAGAGCGAGGGTCAGGTTTCTTTTGCAGGTCAACGTATACCTGTAGGAATGTGTCCCTCTGTTGTGGAGGGCGGTTGCCCGGGCTTGATGTGGGCGTTGTAGACGGGCTAAGCGTCCTGTGGGCGTTTTTACTTTAACCTTTCGTATGAATGGTTTGTAGTTTTCCCCCGTGGGGGTAGGGATGGGGGCGATGAAGGGTGTGGATTTGTTCATGGTGGAGGTCATGTCTCGAGTGAGATGTGTGGGACTGACAGGAGGTCTGTTTAGTGTGGTGAATGGGTTACTAACCGAAGGGGAGGGATTAACGCGTGAAAACGGAGCTGGGGGTGAAGGGGGAATATGAGTCTGGGGTTTTGGGGTTTTCTTGGGTGGTGTTGTAGGCTGGGAAAATATATTGAGGCTATGTGCAATATCGGTTTAGGTAAGGTGCGTGAGGGAGGTGTGTGAGAAAGAGGGGGTGTGTGTGTGGTGTGGCTTGGGTTTTTAGTGTAAGAACGGGGTGTTGTTTTTGTATAACTGTATTTAAATCTGATGGGCCTGTTGATTATTCTACCTTTGGAGGTCCTGGTGGGAGGGTAGATGATTGTCGTGGGACTTGAGTCGCTCGACGATGTTTTATATTGAGGGGAAGAACGCTTTACAGGTGGAGGGTATTTAGTGGGGGTGAGGTCAGGGGTTATTTGAGAGGTAGATGCGTGTGGAGGTTTTTGTCGAGTGAGGGTGGTAGGCGGAATGGAAAAGGATTTGGTGGGGGTATGTATGGGGGTTCTCGCAGGGGTGACTTTGTGGGAGGATTCAAGTGGGGGTGTGGAGGTCGGGCCCGTCAATTTGGAGGGGCTTTGGTGAGGAGTTAGTTGCGTGTTAGACGTGGTGTGAGAGGAGGGGTTGGTCGTTGGCATAGTGTATTTTTTAGGGGTTGGTTGGTTGGGGGTTCGATGAGATGAGGAGGTTGGTGGATGTGTGGGTTGGGTGGCAGGGATAGTGGAGGGGAAAGGGGTGGGGGGGGGGGGGGGGGTAAGAGGGGTGGGTAGGGAGTGGAGATTTAATTTGGAGGGTTGGGGGTAGGAACGTGTGTGGGGTGTGTTCTTTGGTGGGGTCGGTGATTTGCTGGTGGTGGAAGTAGGCGGTTTTATGGGAGTTTGGTGGGGGGGTAGATCTAGCAGGTCATTCGGGGTGATGAGGTGGGGGTTGAGGGGGGATGAGGTTGAAGAGGAAGGTATGTGTTTTTGGTGGGGGGTGGGGGTTGTTATTTTTGGAATATAGTTAGAGGGTTTATGGTGTTTAGTTGTGATTATTCGTCTTCTTTCCCTTTGTGGAGGAGAATTCGACGAAGAAGAAGAAAAGGAGGACAGTGGTCTGGCAGCCCTACGGAACGGGGTTAGCAGGGTGTGTTTCCTGGAGGTTTTAAAAGATTTGAGTCGTGGGCGTAAGTTGTAGCGTGAGGTTATTGAGGTAGATTGTGTGGTGCGTTTGGGTGTGTACTTGGTTTTGGGTGGGGGTGGTGGTTTTCTCACTGTGGTGCCTGGTGGAGGTATGTCAGGGCTAGACGGGAGGGTTTCCGTTGTGGTCGGGGTTGTGGGTGGAGGTTTTCGTACTTGGATAAGTTGGGGAGGTACTTGACTATCGAAAGTGAAGGAAGGTGTCAAACCCCACGGCTTGGGGTTTGTGGAGGTTAGTTTGGGGGGTATGTTGAGGAACGATTGGTCGGTTCGGTGCTGGAGGGCTTAGGCCCTTAGGGGTTTGTATGGGAATATTCATAGCCTGAGTGGATGGGTTAGTAGGGGTGTTTAATTCAGGGTCGGATGTGTGGGGTGGGGTAGTGTCTTGTGGTTTTAGAGGTTTAAACGCACGGACGAATCTAGTTCGGAACGTGCGAGTCACGCCGTGATAATCGATGGTGACTTTATAGGCATTTGGGATTTGTATAATGGTGTAGGGCCCGACATAGCGAGGGCCTAATTTGTTGGTGACAGGGAGGTTGGCTACCATTACGGTGTCATGGATGGCGAAAGGGTTTTTATCATCGGGGCTATCCGTTTTGGTGTCTTGACAGGTTTGGGCGGTATGGAGGGTGGTTTGCAGATGTTGCAATGGGTCAATTGTGGAGGTGTTGGAGGGGAGGTGAGCGTGATGGTGGAACGGCAGTAACAGGGGGGGTACGCCGTAAACACGTTCATGAGGGGAAATACCGTCTTCTCGGGGACAGGTGTTCATGCCCCATTGTATCATCTTTAGTTGTGATGACCAGTCTGAGGTGTTAAGAGCAATCATTTTTGTATGTAACTGGTTGTTGATGGTGCGATGGCTGCGTTCGCATATAGCATTTCCTTGAAGCCAGTACGGGGATGAGTGTTTGATCTTAATACCGCATTGTTGGGTGAACTGTTGCCAAACGTGTCCACTAAACTCGGGGGCATTGTCGGATAGAAGAGCAAGGGGAAGGCCGAATATAGGGAACACTTCTGTGGCAAGCAGTGTGGCGACTGTGGTGGCTGTGTGGTCTTTAACTGGGCAGGCTATTAAAAAAATTGAATGTACGTCAACAAATGTGACGATATAGCGGTTGCCAGCGTAAGAAGGAAACGGGCCCATGATGTCGAGGGATAGGACTTGGAACGGTTTGTTGGCAGAAATGGTACCAGCTGGGCCTGGGGTGCGGGATCTATCCTTCCCCAATAAGCAAGGTTTGCAGGATTCTGTCACTCGTTGTGCAATTTTGGAGGGGTTGGGGGTCCAGTATTGATCTGTAAAGATTTATAACATCTTCTTTTGTCCAAGGTGTATGCCGTTTCCCTCGTGGATGGCAATCATGTAGTCGTGGGCAATGGTGGGGTCTAAGACTATGTGACCAGAGTCTGTGGCAAGTTGATCTCCCCAGCGAGTCAGTTTCCTGAAGACATTTAACGGTATCCAGGGTGGTCTGATTCTTGTTTCCCAAGATTGAATTAGTGAGGGGGCTGAGGGGGAATTATGTTGGTGGATGGGGGTAGATAAAAGCTCAGTGTTTTGTAAGGCGGCTAGGTTGGTGGGGGGGTCTTTTGGTACTGGCAAACGTGACAGGGCGTCTGCATTGGTGTGAAGTTTTCCTGGACGATACTGTATTGTAAAATCGTAGTCCTCTAGTGTCTCCCTCCAACGTACCAAAATGGCTGAGTTGGTTTCGCACTTACGCAACCATTGCAAAGATTGATGGTCGGTTATTATATCGAGTTTCGCGCCCAACACAAATGACCGGAAGTGGCTGAGTGCCCAAATGATCCCTAAGCACTCTCTCTTGGTGGCTGCATAATTCTGTTGTGCTTGGTTGAGGGTGGAGCTGGCATACGCTATCACATGTTCCTCTCCGTCTCTGACTTGAGTTAAAACTGCACCAATGGCGTACAGAGATACGTCGGTATAAAGACGGAAAGGTTTATGGTAATCAGGGAAAGCGACAATAGGGGCTTGGATTAGCTTTTGTTTCAAAGTATTGAAAGCGAGGTCTCTTTCAGGTGTCCAGGTGAATACCCCATTCACCTGGATGGGGATGGGTCTTTGTGGGTGAGTTGGTGGAGGGGTCTGGCTATGGTGGCAAAATGGGGGACGAAACGTCTGTAATATGTGGCTAAACCTAGAAAAGAACGTACTCCTTTAACGGTGGTGGGTGGGGGTTGGTTTTGTATGGCTTGAAGTTTCTTTGGGTCTGGTGCAATACCATGTTCAGATATTACGTGGCCGAGAAAATCTATTTTATTTCGGGCAATCTCGCACTTTGAGGGTTTTAATTTCAACCCGGCGGCTCGGATTCTTTGAAGGACTTGTCTCAACCTGAGGAGGTGTTCTTCCCAGGTTGGTGACTACACAATAATATCGTCTAGATAGGCTAGGCAGGTTTCCCAGGTTAGGCCATGTAATACCGCTTCCATCAAACTGGAGAAAGTGGCGGGTCCGTTACAGAGGCCAAAAGGTAGGACGTTAAATTCGTAGTGGTGGCCACCACTAGTGGAAAATGCTGTTTTCTCTTGGTCCTCGGCCTTGATAGGCACTTGCCAATACCCTGCTTGCAAGTCGAGGGTAGTGAACCATCTGGATCCGTATAGGGAGTCAAGGGAATCGTCTATTCTGGGTAATGGCGTAGCGTCCTTAATGGTTACGTCATTCAACCTCCTGTAATCGACGCAAAAACGGGTTGACCCATATTTCTTTTTTTTACTAGGACAACAGGGGAAGACCAGGGACTAACGGACGGGGTGGCAATACCGGCCTCTAACATCTCTTGGACTTGGCGTTCCTCTTCCTGGCGTTGTATGGGATTTTTTCTACGGGATGGTTGTCTTATGGGGGGGCCTGTGGTGTTAATGATGTGTTGTTCTACATCGGTCTGTCCGATTTCAGTGGGTTGTTGGGCAAACACGTCACTGAACTCTAGCAATAGGTCGTATATGGTGTTTTTTGGTGGTCGGATAATGTGTCCGGGAGAGGGGGCAATTGGAGGCTGGTAGGGGTGTCATTAAGATCTATGGGGAGGTCATCAAAAGTTTCGAGGTCTCCTATAATGAGACCATTTGGTAATGTCAGGGATTCCTCAGAGATATTTGCCACGAGAATGTGGTTGATGCGAGCGGAAATGATGGCGGGTTGTAAGAGGCAACGATTGGGGTTGGTGGACGTGGTAGTGGGGGAAAATATCATGTGAGTTTGGGGTATGGGTCGAAGGTTAACCCATTTTTGATGGCGGGGGGGAATTTGGCATTTATCTTGAACTACAGCTGGGCTAATGATGGTGGGGGATTGACTGGCGAGCAGGTGCTCGGTACGCATACGGGGGGAAAGGTCACTTTGGTGGGGGTCACGCGTGAGGGGGGGATTAACGGCGCGTGTGGTAGGATCAGCGGGGCGAGGTGTGAGGGATTTAGAAAACGGAATTTGTTGGAGGGACTGTGGAGGGTTGGTGGGGGAAGAGTGAGGTATAGAAGATGGGTTATTGGTGGAGGACTGATGTACTGATTGGTGGTTGTTAGAAGGACGAGTTTGGGGAGTTTTGTCGGTGGCAGTGACGGTTTGTTTGGAGTTTATATGGATTTGGTGGGTTTGTCTGTCATGAGAGGGCGAGTCAAGGGTGGGTTTTGAAGTTTTCTAGGGGTGTGAATTGTGTGGGGGTGGAAGGGAGCTACTGACGGAAAACTGTCACCAGGGGGATTTGGTGGTTGTGGAATAGCTGGACATTTCTGGGGGCATGGTGGGAACATGGTTGGGTCCCTCGGTCGTCACGCGTGAGGGGAGGATTAACGGCGCGTGCGGGAGGGTCAGGGTGGTGAGAGGTGAGCGAGTTAGAAAACGGGATTTGTTGGTGGGACTGCGGAGGGTTGGTGGGGGAAGAGTTAGGTGTAGAACATGGGTTATTGGTGGAGGACTGATGTATTGATTTGGGGTTGTTAACAGGACGAATTTGGGGAATTATTTTGGTGGCAGTCACGGTCTGGTTAGAGGTTATCTGGGACTGGTGAATTTGTTTATCATGAGAGGGCGAGTCAAGTGTGGGGTTGTGAAGTTTTCTAGGGGTGTGAATTGTGTGGGGGTGGAAGGGAGCTACAGACGGAAAACTGTCACAAGGGGAATTTTGTTGGTTGTGAAATAGCTGAACATTTCTGGGGGCATGGGGAAAACATGTTGGGTACATAGGTCGGCATTTTCCCTGGAAACACGTGTACATAAATATTTGATAGAATTGTGGTTACATACATCAGAGCCTGTCCTCGAAACATGGGAGGATTTATCCTGGACAGAGTTACGAGAATTGAGGGGATTACCGAGAGGGAGTTGCTTGGACTTGTCTTCTTTCGTTTGTTGAGGCATTTTTTCAACGAATTGAGTGATATTTTGAGAGAACTCGGGGCAAGGGGAGGGGTTAGAAGTTACCTTAGTGCTAGCTGCAACTTGGTAACCCTGACTCAGAGTTTGTTGAGGGGGAAGGTGTTTTTTCTTTTTGTGAATAGGTTTCTGCGTGATTGGTTTGTCAGAGGCTTTGGGTTGGATTTTTTTTTTGAATGAGATCAGCCTCTGGCCGCAGTCAACCTGGGCCTGGAGTTTTTGAAGGTCAAGTCCAAGGAAACCATCGTAATGTTTACAGTGGGAGGAAAATACTGTGAACGTGTGATAACAACGAGCATGGGGGGCAGGAGTAGTTACTGACAGGGGCAAAGTGTCTCCTAGGAGATTTAAGTAGGTATCAGCAGCTGAGATTAGTTCTGCTTTGGTGGTTAACAAGGGGCCAAATAGTCCGTGGTGTTGATCATAATAAGACTTGAACAAACATGACTTGGCAGCTCCCGTGTCGATTAACAAGCGGACAGGAATGTCCTTGATTTTGGCCATGTAATAAATGGGGACAGTGCGGTCAGTTATGGCGTCCCCCGCCGAGGCCATCTTGGGCGGGGGGCACTTTAAAAATCCTGGGAGTCGGTACCTACCTCCTCCAGGGTTTCCTCGGTATCATCTGAGGTCATGAAAGGGGCTATTTCTCCGGTGTGCATTTCCTCCATTTCTTCCTCTTGTCCCAACTCCTCTTCATTTACAGAAATGCGAGGAGTAAAGGGGCGAGGTTTGGCAGAGTCACGAATTTGATGGAGGGCACACTGAGCACTACAAACAGGGAAATCATAGGGGTTGATAATTACTAATGTAGGGTTTTTACTTTGGTAGGTGTTGTAGGTTTTGTTCCGGTTGAAGATTCTGCGTGGCTGGGTAGGTTGGAACCGGGGCCTACTGGGTTGGGGCTTGCCGGAAGGGTAGGTGGGTCTGTTGTGGAAGGATGAGGATTGGTAGGCATTCTTGGAGTTTTGGTGGTCGGGGTGCTGCGGGTGCGTGGGAAACCTCTTTATTACAGCGATTTGGGTGGGTGCTTCTGTGCGCACGGCCAAAATACGTCGATCGTGATGAGATCTTTTTGATATCCGACGAAATCGTGCACACGGAAATGATCTTTTACTGCTGAGGGCAATATTGATACAAGGTTGACCAGAATCTGCTGCTCTTGTTGGATTCTGGTCAATGTGGGGAAAGAAACTTTTATATGTTGGGCGATCTTATTCACTGTGGCATCTAGATCGCCTTCGAATTTAGTGTCTTGGATACGGGTGTGGGCCACGAAAACGCCCAACGAAGGCTTAATGGCTTCTATCACTATTGGGCGAAATTCGTCCCATGTGAGAGCAGGGTGCACTTGGTAGGCAACCAGGGAAACGGCTTTTCCCAGGTGCGTTAATGTCACGGCTATCTTTTCTGCGTCCGTGGTATAAACTAGGTCAAGTACGGGTTTAACTATATCCATGAACGTTTCGATCTCGTATGTTTCTCCATCATAATGTGGGATGGGAATGTGAAAACAGTGCGCCATGATGTTATCGTGTTCTGGCTGTTCCAAACTTGCAATGTAATGCAACCTTTTATCCGAATCAAGAACCACCGCTGCCGCCAATGTTATGCCCTGATTTTCTACAGGTTTAACTTGGGTAATGTGAGTTCTAACTGGGTATATAAGGCTGCATGCACAATACAAGGTATGAGGAATAGAGAACACAAAATAAACACACGGTAACAAGACACACGATCACGTTTATTGAAGATGGTTAATAGGAAGCATAAGAAGGTATGAATACTCGTACAAGACAAATGATAGAAATGAACAACTAGCATTAGTGGATCTGGATGGAGCCTAGTCTCCCACTTCCAACGTTCAGGTATACTCTTCTGATCACTGGCTTGGTTCGCAAGTTTATATACTGGAAGACATCAATGTTACTTATAGATTCAATTTCACTAATTAGATTTATTACTGGCAGTTCTGGTGCGCAAGTAGAAGTTCACAGACTAGAATTAGACACGCATATTTTTAGGGCACGGGAATTCTAGTAACCTCAGGGGGGTACTGATCTAAGTTTTATATTCTCATAGCAGAAATACGTAGAACACAAATCAGTGGGCGAACGTTAGATATCACTAGGGTTTTACTTCTATGTAATAATATCTGAATAGGGGTAATTACGAGAGTTAATGTCGCCTGTTAATTAATGAACACTTATACGCTTAGCACTTCCCAATAGAATGGTTATATATGAATTATACTGGGGCAAAGATATAGCCACTTCATAGAAAGATTAATAAGTGAGTCTCTAATTAGTACTGTAACACGGTAGTACTAATAAAGTGAATCTTGGGTAGTATTTGGTTGGTCTGGTCCTGGTTATCTTGCGTCCGTGATGTTGGGGGCTAACGACTGGTTCCGCGGCCGTCCAGGGGGTCCATATGTAGGAAGTTCTCAAGACGGATCTCTTGGCGAATGTTGCTGGCTACACGCTTATATACCCACTGGTGTGTAAAGGTTATAAGGTGCACGTAGATTTCTTGTACGTGGACAGATGCTTCTATCTCAAATCTGCCACGGAGTCTGCCGGCTCTGGAACTCAAATCTCAGGAACAACACAAGGGCAGAGCTATGTGCACATATGAAATTTTCTTAATATTGAATTTCCCTGCATGTAAAGTTGTAGTTTGAATAGGTTTCATCCCTGGAATATTTATTTTAGATTCTTCCCCAAGCCCAAACTATTTTTATATTTGTATTCTTGGACTACAACACAAGAGACAGGGCAATTAACGGACGAAAGTTCTTCGTCTGATCGCCCTTAAAAGCCACCAAGAACTAAGAAGTTCACCTTTAAAAATATCGAATATACTTTTGTGATCCCGTAGAAAGGAAGCAATCAAAACGGTGAGTTGTCAAATGATCACATGTGTCTCTGTCTGTCTGTCTGTATAGTTGCTGAGCCTCCAGCTGTTTGTATACATGTTCTACAGGTAGGCTACACTTGATGGTTATACTGATGATTTGGACCGACAGTTAGCCCATCGATATTTGTTAGGCCTAATAGGTCCGGTAGAGCATATACATCATTGCTATATAGCTATCTATCTATCTATCTATCTATTTATCTATTGCCTGACGCCTTGATCCCCGAAGGGGTGGCCACGAACGAACCGCCCCCATGCACCTCTGTCCCCAGTCAGTCGATGCCCCTCCCCCCAACCAGCACCGCCCTCGTTCATGTACTTCCTCACTCCATCCTTCCACCTCATATTCGGTCTACCTCTCCCTCTCTGTCCCTCCACTTCGCTCTCGTACACCCTCTTAGTCATTCTCTCGCTTTCCATACGTTCCATATGGCCGAACCATCTCAAGTTGTTCCTTTTCACACTTTCCAGCACATCTACCTCCACACCACACCTCCTTACTTCCTCATTAGTCTGTCTATCCCTCCATGTAACTCCGCACGCACTCCTTAAGTAATTCATTTCCACTGCTCTCACTCTTGGTCTGAGTCTCTCAACCAACGTCCATGCTTCGCTTCCGTAAGTCAGTGTCGGGATTACCACACTGTCATGCAAGGACTTCTTCACTTCCATACTGACCACCCTATTTCTTGTTACTGCTTTTAGCGTTCCTACAACCCTCTTACCCTGTTGTACCCATACAGTACCCTCTCCCGCACTTCTTCATCCATTGCTATATAGCCTATGTCACAGGGTGTCAATCCACAAAATGTGAATTGTGTTAGGCCTATCATTATGGTTTATTATTTTTTTATCATTATAGCGCGACGGAGCGGCGAGCGCCAAAGGCACGAGCTCTAGGGGGGTCCGGGGGCATGCACCCCCGGAAAATTTTGAGAATTTAGGTGTCTAAAACAGCATTTCCTGCAATCTAAAAGCAATCAAGATGGAAAATATGGAGACCAAAATTGTGTCAATTTACCTTTTTTTTTTTTTTTTTTAATTAGGCCATAGGCTACTGTATATATATATATATATATATATATAGCGCAATGGAGCGGCGAGCGCCAAAGGCGCGAGCTTTAAAGAGGTCAGGGGGCATGCCCCCCAGGATTTTTTTTGAGAATTGAGGTGTCTAAAACAGCATTTCCTGCAATCTAAAAGCAATCAAGATGGAAAATATGGAGACCAAAATTGTGACAATTTAGGCCTATTTTTTTTTTTTTTAATTAGGCTTGGCCTAGGCAGCACTAGGCTAAGCCTATTCCAAAACTTAAGAGTAGGCTTAGGCTAGGACCTAGGTTAGCCTAAGCTGACCGTTTTGGTGGGGTCAGTACTCAAGGTATTAGTGAGATGGGTCTATAATTGGGCCTTGTAATTGGGGTTGGGTGTGACAGTGATCTGCCTTGTATGGGCCGATCGGCTTTTTATAGACTCCCATTTTCTTATGTTCTTAGGCCTAGGCTATGTACCCTAGTCTTTAAAAGAAACAAATACAGGTAACAGGAATGTTAGGTTAAATAGGCCTAGGCTTGGCATAGGCTATAGCCTAGGTTAGGCTAGCCTAGACTAAAATCCAAAGGTACTGGTAGGTTACGAAACAAAATTTACGATAAAAATATATTAGGCTATACCTATAGCCTAGGCTAGCCTAGGCCTATTCCCACAAGTAGGCTAGGCATCGTCATATCTGTAATCTAACCTCCAAGGCTAGGCCTAAATAACACTTACCGGTACTTGGCTAGCCACTAGCCTAGGCTTAATTTCTTCCACTGTCCACCTACACAATCAGGGTGCCAAAACAGAAAATATCAAGTTCTGGATCATTTTTCTAAGCTTACAAGGATCAACTTGGTGCGGGGGGCACTGCCCCCCGCTACATAACAGGGGGTCCAGGGGGCGTAGCCCCCCGGTCGCCGGAGAAATTTTGAGATGTGAAGGTAAATATACGCACAATACATGCTCAAAATTTATTAAAAGGAATGAATAATATTGTAAGTAAAAGGGGTGTTATGTATGTTTACTGGTGTTTAAGCAGGATACTAGGGGAGCTGGCTGCCTGTACTTCAGTCTCAAAGAGATTCACTTCAGGTCCACTAATATAGGCATTGAAAACAGGTTTTTAAATTATTCTTAGCAGTCCCTGTTTTAGTTTTGTAACTTTTGTCCAATAAAGATTTCATGTATATTTGTTGTTGCATTCCAAGAACTATTACATATCGGTACTTAATTTATATCATTTCATATGATACATGAGTTACTAGGCCTATAGAGTACTGGTTAAAATACATACCGGTACCAAGTTTCAAGAATAAACTTTGATTAGAACATTTGTTTGTCTATTATTTTCCCTGGGCCGAGTAAAAAATACCTGGGTAGGCTATTCCCATCTCGGGTTAAGTCCTAACCTAACCTAACCTAACCCTAATATAATATAATATACCAGTATAATAAGTTATGTCATAACTTAACATTACCTGGGAAAGAGAGGGCAGGGACCCTGGGTGACCCATAGCATGATAGCGCATTTTAAGACTGTTATTTCTCAGTAAATACTGGTTTCCGACATTCAATTAAACATCCTACAAGTTCTAACCAGTCCCCTGAACAGTTTAAACAGTTTTTAATAGGTTACTTGAGGATATTTTAACGGGACCATTGGTAAACATTTATCCTGTATATATATATATATATATATATATATAGGCTATATATACAGTATATATATAGCGCAACGGAGCGGCGAGCGCCGAAGGCGCATGCTTTAAAGAGGTCAGGGGGCATGCCCCCCAGGATTTTTTTTGAGAATTGAGGTATCTAAAACACCATATCCTGCAATCTATATATCTTGTATATCTCAAGAGTAGGCTAGGTTAGCCTAGCTGCCTAGCCTAGCCTTACAAAAAAAATAAAAAAAATACAGGAATGTTGGTCTAGGCTAAGTTTAATATACACTTCCCAGGTCATTTTAACAGTGTTACAGTTCTATTGCTTCTATATATCATATAATACACCATAGAGTATTTTCCCTGGGCCGAGTAAAAAATACCTGGGTAGGCTATTCCCATCTCGGGTTAAGTCCTAACCTAACCTAACCTAACCCTAATATAATATAATATACCAGTATAATAAGTTATGTCATAACTTAACATTACCTGGGAAAGAGAGGGCAGGGACCCTGGGTGACCCATAGCATGATAGCGCATTTTAAGACGTTATTTCTCAGTAAATACTGGTTTCCGACATTCAATTAAACATCCTACAAGTTCTAACCAGTCCCCTGAACAGTTTTTAATAGGTTACTTGAGGATATTTTAACGGGACCATAGGTAAACATTTATCCTGTATATATATATATATATATAGGCTATATATATATATATATATAGCGCAACGGAGCGGCAAGCGCCGAAGGCGCGTGCTTTAAAGAGGTCAGGACTCAGGGGGCATGCCCCCAGGATTTTTTTTGAGAATTGAGGTATCTAAAACAGCATATCCTGCAATCTATATAGCTTGTATATCTCAAGAGTAGCCTAGGCTAGCCTAGCTGCCTAGCCTAGCCTTACAAAAAAAAAAAAAAAAAAAAAAGTCCACAGGAATGTTGGTCTAGGCTAAGTTTAATATACACTTCCCAGGTCATTTTAACAGTGTTACAGTTCTATTACTTCTATATATCATATAATACACCATAGAGTACGTTTTTAATAACTAGAAAAAAAGGTCATCTTATAAATAATTACCTTAATAATTAATTGAGGACCTTCGCTGTTCCCGGGTTAAGAGGTGGGGGCTCTGAGTCTTAGCCTACCAGAACCAGATTCCCAGAAATAATGAGAAATTCTCAGTAATGCACAGTAACACTAAAACACAGATCTGAAACAATGGGGGTCTTCTGGAATCTGGTCACTGTGCCCGCACTGATGTAACACTATTTTCAGCATACACACGAATATCACTAGTCAGGCAATAGTCGCCAATATCTAGGTGATTTTGGCCTTATATAGGCCTATGTAAACACTACTAAAGTCTATGACAGTTTAAAGCACACACAAATGCTATTACAATTACTGTCTACACGAACTGTTCAGCAATATGGCGGGACTGGGGTCAAAGAATATTGTTGGAACTGGACTAGAATGAAATGATAAATGATACTTATAACTTATCATTTCATGCAAACATCGCTCTTGAGTCTCTGATAGCCTTCAATTTTAAGGCTATAAATCCTTAGTTTATAGATCACATTAACGTTTGTATGCATGAATGATGTCTATAGACCTTACAGCTTCCGTGTTTGATATTATTATTGATACAAAACCCTTATTAAAATTTATATGACGGTATGGGTGATGCGATATTTCTGTACGTGCTTCTCGATATTCCAGGACATGTTGTTTGTTTACATCAGTCAACATTATATAGATGCCATTTATTTGAGGCGAAATTCATTTAATATGTCAATGTTTACCATTTTAACATAATTATATATTAATAAAAGCTATTTAGAGAAACTTGTAATGCATTCTTACATTATTATATGACACATACATTATTTTTACAAGCGTTGATATTTCGGGAAAGAATATTGGCCTTATTTTTAATCTGCCATTGGCTGCTTATACAAGGTGCCAATTTTAAATAACCATATATAAAAGTGTATTAAGATAGTAGGCCTAATTTAATACAAGACTAATTTAATACATTAGGGAAAGCCTATCCAGCCTACTGTTTGACTGGAAAGTTGCCCAAATGAAAATGATTTGGAGATACGAATTAGTACAGCAATTTTAATTATGCATTTATAATAGTCAATTAAATTTGGTAAGTAGCCTACTAGGGAGTTTATATATTTCAAAATTGCAGCCTCTCATGCAGAAACTATAAGGTCAAACATTCCCTAAATCGAAATAGTCGAACAAGTTCCAATAGTTAAAGAAGCCTAATGTTCTTTTAATTTTCATTGTGGATGGGTGGATAATATATGCAGGTAGGAGAAGGATACTTTAACTGTAGGCTTATTTCTTACCGATTCTCCACCTTACTGATGCTGGAGCCTGGATATTCGTTGCGATGAAAAACCTTCCTCTCCAGCGTTCTTCCTGGAATAATCTTGGCCATTTCATAATCACAAACAGCATGAATTCTCTCTTCTAGATTTCAATAAATTTCCCTTCGGAATTAGTGTACTGTACTGTATAACTGTATTCCATAAGTTAGACAGTCATGAATGACTACTACCTATTCAAGAAGTGACAAGACCAAACATTAAATCTATATTATTATTATTAATATTATTATTATTAATATTATTATTATTATTAATATTATTATTATTGTTATTTTTATTGGCATCGAAGTATAAACATCATCTATGAGTATCTGTGAGTATCTGTGAGAGAGATGCCATTTCATTCTATGTGTCACACAATTTTTGGACTTATATACCTCGGTCTTCGAAGGTATAATACTTACCATAACATATATTGCAATTAATGTGCGGAAGAGTAAGGTTATGTAATGTTTGACAGGCTGAGGTTGGTAACTTGGGAGAGAGGTATCCTGACCAGGATTCGAACCCACTCACTCAGGTATGTTTGTGAGAGTTGGGCACCCTATTCACTCGACCATGAGCGACAGTAGCATTAGATTTGTCATCAGAGAGGTTCCATATTAGTACCAGGACGATTAAAATTGTATCACTTAGCCAAGTTGCCAGGGGCAGGGGGGAATGTGTAAAATAGCCATTGTTGAAGTCAAGTAAACTCGCCATGTGTATGAAGGCATAAACCTCCGCAACACTATAACCTGGTTCTCCAAATATGAACTAAGGTTGGTTCCCTTGTATCAGCTCATGGTTGAGTAAATATGGTGCCCAACTTTCACAAACATACCTGAGTGAGTAGGTTTGAATCCTAAACAGTAATGTTTTGGCCTTTAAAACAGGGTTGCTCACTTGGTAGGGCCGCCAATCGGTAGCGCATGACAGGCCAAGGATTAGGCAGCCCAGGAGATAGCATGACGCGCCAGTGCTTACCTATGAATTGGTAGTGGGGAAATAAGAATTGGTTTCTTGTGTGGTCCCCACCTCTTAAGACGTGTCAGCCTAAATGTTCTCTATACCCGTGTGTCTGTCATACCGTGATTTGAATGTGGCTATCGTGGGCGCAGTTACTATCCCGTCTGGGAGTGAGTTCCAGTCATCGATCACCCGGATCGCAAACCAGTTTCCTTTTAGTTTTGTTCTCCAGTGGTCCGGTTTCGCTAGTTTCAGTGAATGTCCTCTCAGATTGTGTGTGTTGAGGCAAAAGAATCTGGCGTAAGGGATGTCGTCGAAGCCATGCATTAGCTTGTAGGTTTCGATCATATCACCTCTTTTTCTCCGGTCACTGAGTGTGTGCAGTCCCGGTCGCTGACATCTCTCCTCGTAGGGCAGGTGTGTTAGTTTTCAGATGCAACATTTGATGTACTGGAGATGCTTGACAATGGGGTGACTGGTAGTGTATGTCGGACCAATAATATGATGGGGTATCAGGGGTTGAGATGTTGCTTAAAAATGGGAAAGGGGATTTTATGGGTTGAAGAGTGAGTTGTGGAGGTGTTGGGTCAATTTAGATTTGAATTGAGCAAGGGAGGGGGAATCAACTATTTCAGCTGGTAGGGAGTTCCACTGATGGATTATACAACAGGAGTGGTGATAGGCTGGTCTATCAGTGAGAATTGAGCGATCTCTGCCATACCCATAGCTTACTCCGACTGTTCCTTTTACTTATATATTTTCTAGATCTCAAGTGACGGCGTCTCTTCCGTGGATTGACCTCCCAATCTACCAAGATTGGAAGCCAAAGCGTCACATTTTTCCTTTGCCCCTCGACTTTCTCTTCATAATTGCTGAGGGGCACAGGGCCCTGGGTGGGGCTTTGATTTCCCGGGCGTTTCCGCACCCTCCTCAGCTCCCCGCCATGGAGTGGCTTCGGTCACCCAGGCTTTATTGTGGTCGGCAGGGAGGGATCTGTGGGGGCGCTCGGTTATGGCCTTGGCCTTGCTCGGGGCCTTGGGGCTGTTCGGCCAGGCAGCTTGGGGAACAACAACAACAACAACAACAACAACGACAGGAGAAAAACCTTTTTCTTGCTTCGGTTTCTGTGTGGGGAACAAAGATCTTGTATTTATGACCTCTTACTCCTTGGTGGGGTGACATAGTGAACAGGTCATGGTGTTTAACCCTCCAGCCCCAGCTATGTATTATATATATATTCCTCGAAACCCGGGTGTTTTGGCCGAAAAACGTCTAGGCTAGGCTACCGTATATTTGTTAATCAGACTGCTTCCCGCATTCCCGCGCATCCCCAAGCGTAGCTGTGTTATTTACCTGTAGAATGGCATTAAGTAGAGCTCTCTAAGTCAACTGGTTGAGCTGTGATGATGATTTCATTGGAGATAACTTTATGGCCAAAACAGCCACTTTACACTACTTTTCGATACTTAACAACAACATACAGGCACACACGAACAAGCGACGCTCTCCTTCTTGTGGCTGGAGATGCGGGGCGTCGGTCCAGCCGGCTGTTGTTTACATGCGTCGGACCGACGCCTCGCACACGAAGCTCACAGGCTTTCAACCACTGGGCGTTCAAGAGCCCTTCCGGGTACCTGTTATATGCTTTTTTATGGGCGTTCAAGAGCCCTTCCGTGGTGAGAGGGTTAATGGGCGAGAGATTATGGAATATTTTGTAACACTGAATAAGGTCGGTCCTCAACAATCTGCCTTTAATTAATTAGGGAAGGTGTGGTGGAGTGGTCTTGCCACTGGCCTGGTAATCCAAAGGTCCCAGGTTCAAATCCCGATGTATCAATGGGAAGATATTATTGGGATGGAATTTGTGCTGTACCTGGTATCAGTGCATTACCACAAGCCCACCGAAACGTCAATAAAATACCCTCATTGTTCCCTGATTAAATAGCACTGTATGAATATTCCCATATTCAAAATATGCTATAGGGGTGCAATGCCTGGTGAGTTATCTGCTCAACAGGTGGCGTTGTGTGTGTGTGTAAGTGTGAGAGTCCGAGTGTAGGGGGTGAGACAATGAAGCACGGGAACGAGGTGGCTTCAGAGATGGGGTCGTTTCGGGCCATGAGTGAGCACCGTGCCTCATGTGAAGGCAAGATGGCAGGTGCTCGTTGTACTCTACGTGCTTCACATGTCTCACTCCCTAGACTGGAACAAGACCTCACGGGCTTCACTGTTCATTGTAAAGCGGTGAATGTTAAGGCTCTCAGCCTATGCCCGAGAGGAAGTTAGTTGGAATATAGAAAAAAAAAAAAAAAAAAAAATTGAAACGGGTTTAAATTAAGGTAGAGAGACGGTCATGATTTTTTTTTTTTTTTTTTTTTTTTTTTTTTTTTAAAGAGACAATGAACGGAGGAAGGAAAAACACAGATAAAACAAAAAGGTCCATGTGCCTAAAGGCATCCTCCATTCATAAAATGTTTGTAACAACTGGATTTAAACATTTGTAGATTGTAAGTTTGTGGAAAGCAATTCGAGGGAAGTGAATTCCAAAGAGTAGTAGTTCTAGGGATAAATGAATTTTGATAAGCAGAAGTTCTGCATCGTGGAGGAGAAAGTGTAAATTCATGGCGCTCCCCCTAGTTCTACGGGGAAAGATGTGGAGAGGCGGCACAATTGAAGCAAGTTCCTCGGAACAATTGCTGTGAAAATATCTGTAGAATAATGCAAGGGATGCAACGTTTCTTCGTATGGATAATGTAGGAAGGTCCTGTGTGATTGCAGGGTTATTGATTAATCTAATAGCTTTATTTTGAATTTTGTCCAACTGCCTCAATGCAACCACTCCACTTCCACTCCACAGAGGTGAACAGTAATCCATCTGAGAACGCACATGACTTTTATATATTACGGCCAACTGCTCGTGAGTGAAGAATTCTCGAACTCTGTACAGGAGTCCCGTTTTTTAGAGGCATTCTTAGCAATGCTTCTAACATAATGTGTCCAGCTCAAGTTAGTAGTTAATGTTACACCGAGAATATCAATACTAGGGGAAGTGGGAATATTTACATAATTAAAAAATATATGGGAGTTGATCAGTGAGATTCTGTCGGTTAGAAAATTGAATGTACTTGGTTTTCTGTGCATTAAAGGAAACTAGATTCTTTTGTCCCCATTCTTCAATTCTAGAAAGGTCCTGGTTCAGAGAAATTGCAGTGCTTATTTTTGAATTTATAAGATCGGGTTGGGTGAAAGAATTGGTAAATGTGAAGGAACTGTGGAGTTTGAGTCATCTGCGTAGGAATGTATTGGATTATGAGTGGTAGATATGAGATCATTGATATGAATGAGGAACAGAGTTGGGGCCAAAATGATCCCTGGGGAACACCAGCATTTATTGAGTGAAATTGAGAATAAAGGCCATCTACCATTACACATATTTTCTGTTATGAAGATAGAAGAAATTAGTGGAACTAATGATGCAAGGCCGTAGTGTGACATCTTCGACAATAAGGATTGATGCCAGACTCTATCAAATGCCTTTGATATATCCAGTGCTATTGTATGTGTTTCACCATGTTGGTCTATAGCTTGGTTGATTTGATGCGTAAGAAGGCAAAGAATGTCTGCAGTTGATCGACATCGTCTAAAACCATATTGCCTATCACTGATTAATTTATTATTCTCAAGATGCTTAATTATGTGATTATTTAATATAATTTCAAAGACTTTACCAAGAGTGGAAGTTATAGCTATTGGTCTGTAGTTTGATGGATCTGAAGAGGCACCTTTTTTAGGAACTGGATGGATGTTTGCTTCTTTCCAGGGTACTGGGGAAGCATGAGGTATGAGTACATAGACGGAAAAATTTTGCCAATACAGGAGCGAGCACCAAGGAGCAATTCTTAAGTACTATTGGAGGAATTTCATCTGGACCAGGAGCCTTATCTACTGAGAGATTCTGCAAAATAGTTTTGACATGTCTGGTGTGGATCTTAAGTGAGGGAATTTCAGGCGAATTAAAATTAAGTACAGGGACATCTTGATTTATTTCATCTAAGGTTGAGTTGGTGGAGAAAATATCCGCAAGAAGGTTAGCTTTACCTCATGGGTCACTTACAAGATTGCCAGTCGGAGATTTTATGGTGGAATGGATGAAGCAGTTGTGAAGTTGGATTTGAATGAGTTAAGAGTAGACCAAAATATTTTGTTATCATTTGGATTATTTAGAAGTTTATTTGCCTGCTTGTGGAGAAAGTTTGATTTAGTTAGGTTTAATACAGTTTTGGCATGATTTCTGATGTTTCTAAAGTAATTAAAGGCTTCATGTGTTTTTGATCTTGTGTATGCATTGTAGGCTATTGCTTTTTGTTCAGTTACTCTAGCACAATTATGGTCAAACCATTTAGGTGAATTAGATCTTTTAATGTACTTTTGATGAGGAATAAAAGTTTCGTAAGTGAGACTTGAGTGGTTGGTTACTTGTTTCGTCCACCGACGTTGAACAGACTAGAAGATTAAGATCGCCTTGAAGGCTTGAAAACCAGTATTCCAAACAGGAGAAGCAAAGTCAAGCAAGGGTCTGATGTAGATGCTAAAATGTTGATATTTTATTGGAGATCTTGAGAGCTTGATTGTGGTGACTTACTTGGATGCTGGATGTAGAGTTTGAGGTCGTCAGCAAACAACTTGTAGTGCGGTCACAGAATGTGAGGTTAGGTTGAATGGTCGGATTATGGAGACTGTTAGCTCATTTAAGTATTTTAAGGCAGTACCATGTGGAGTTACCTGGGGAGATAGACAGACAAATCAAGAAGTAGGAGAGCATTGTGGTGTTGATGTGCTGGAGAGTGTGACTGTGATATTAAGGAACACTGAGATGATTCGGTCATAATCAGCCTTGTAAGTAGTTCCTGGGTTATAATTGTAGGCCTACAATTTATTTTTGGATCTGGGTTCCAGACTAACTTCTTTATAGAACGAATCTCGCAAGTGGTCAATTTCCTCATTCAGTGTTCATTTTTTACACAAGGGGATAGTTTCCTATTCATTCCGATATATTTGACAATTTCAAATAGTTTACGTCAAGCTTCGAATAGTTGTTGGGTAAATCTTTGCCCCCTACACCTTTATATATGGTTATTTAAAATTGGCGCCTTGTATAAACCAATATGGCTGACTGATGAATGATAATATTCTACACCTAAACTTGTTCTCTTGTAAAAATAATGTATAGTGCCATATAATATACAATAGATTGTAAGAATGCATGTAAAGTTTCTCTAAATAGCTTCTATTAATATATAATTATTTTAAAATGGTAAATATTGACATATTAAATGAAATTCGCCTCATATTATTGTCCCCAGAATAATGTTGACGAATGTAAACAAACAAAAAATGGACCCTACTTGGGATAGCACGCAAAAAAAAGCACCATCACCCATACCGTCATATAAGTTTTGATAAGGGTTGTGTATCAATAATTATATCACACACGGAATCTGTAAGGCCTATAGACATCATTCATGTATACACACGTTACTGTGCTCTATAATCTAAGGATTTATAGCCTTAAAACTGAAGGCTATCAGAGACTGGGAGGGAGGTTTGCGTGAAATGATACTTATAAGTTATCAGTTATCAGTTTATTCCAGTTCCAATAATATTCGGTTCTTCCCCAGTCCCGCCATATTGCTGAACGTTCGTGTAGACAGTAGTTGTAATAGCATTTGTGTGTGCTTTAAACTGTCATAGACTTTAGTAGTGTTTACATAGATATAAGGCCGAAATCACCTAGATATTGGAGACTATTGCCTGACTAGTGATAAGTGATATTCGTGTGTATGCTGACCTGAAAATATAGTGTTAAATTTATCAGGGCGGGCACGATGACCAGATTGAGATTCCAGAAGTCGACCCCATTGTTTAATGTTAATTTGATAGCCCTAAGGCCCTAATGGACTGTGTAAATTGTAAAATTTGTAATGTCTGAATGTCAGTGTTTTAGTGTTACTGAGATTTTCTCATTATTTCTGGGAATCTGGTAATTCTGGTTCTGGTAGGCTCAGACTCTCAGAGCCCCCACCTCTTAAACCGGGAACGGCGGAGGTCCTCAATGCTCAATTAACCCGTTGAGCCCCGGCTAGTTATAATATTTTGTTCACCCCAGTCCCAAGCCATTTTCACTTATTATTTTTGTTTGCTAAAATGGAAGACAAGGATGAGAAATGAAAAAAAAAAAAAAAAAAAATCACCTCGGATATTTTTTTTGGGGGGGGGGGGCCCTCAAAAAAATGTGTTGAGCCAAAATGGAAGAGAATGGTGAGAAATGAAAAAAAAAATCACCTTGGTCATTTGGGGGGGGCGGGGGGGGAGGGTCGAAAGTTCGTCTCCCCCGCATGACCACCCGCCCGGGAGCACTAGGGTGAAAACTGAGTATGGCATTGTACGGCATACATCCTAAGGAGTGTCTCACATAAATCTCAAGCCTCTAGCTCCCATACGACCGGAGTAATGAAGGTTCAAAGTGGCGGTGAACTAAGGGTGTAAAGTATCCCCACTAAGCCCACCACCACCAGCCGCGCGGCTGTCTTGGCCCGCTCACACCTACCGGCCCGGCTCCCACACCCACTACGGTACCTCCCCCCTCCTATTCTCCCACCATTTCCTACCTTACGAGCCACGTAACTGATTTTAATATGTCGGACGCACGTGATGCGTCGCTGGGAGTTGGTGATCAAACACTGCCGACGCATCACGTGCAACGCTGGGTCTCACTGGGTTAAGGTAATTATTTATAAGATGACCTTTTTTTCTAGTTATTAAAAACTTATTCTATGGTGTATTATATAATATATAGAACTTAGAAGCAATACTGTGGACAGTGTGGTCCGAGTGGACTGTGGACTGTGGACACCCTTAATTCCAAAAGTGACAAGTCCAAAACAAAATCTGGGGGGGGGGGAGGGGCCCCCCCCCCCCCCACCCCAATCACTTTGGCAATTAGGCACTCCAAATTCTTGTGAAGTTGTTTTCTGTAACATTAATATTTAGTAGCAGTCTCTACGTTTCCAACGTAGGGCTTATGATCTCAGCCGCTACCACAGCGGGCCGATTTATCGGTACTCACGCGAAGTAACCAAATAATCTCTAGAGTTGCACCTCAATTCACTACTAGGCACGTTGTACACACTCCGAGACGACTAAGAAGGAAGAGAAAGCGAAGGAGAGAAAGAATTGTTATAGTTACCCATTTAATCTAGCTGGTCTCCTCTAAGCCATGCTCCATGTTCTATGAGCCTGCGCGAGGACCTGCCAAAGTATCAGTCACTTCGCGCCCACCGTCGATGTCACACGCCTTTTTTGTCTGTGCTTCACGAGTGCCTGCTTTGCATCCCCTTCGCTTCAACTATTAGTGAGTGTGAGCCTTTTCAGGCTGTTGAGGTTTTAGAAGGATGTTCAGTGATGTAGGCAGCTCTTTACTACGGCTTTATGGCGTGTTTATGGGTGTGCGCGTAGTGCTGGAGACGTGTTTATTTATTTGTTTTCTTCGGGGTGGTTGGTCCTCAACGCCGCGTAGCGGTCGTTGTGTGTCTATTCTACCCGCGCTTTTTGGGTTCATGTTCACTTTAACTTGGGGGGGGGGGATATGCTTCCCACGGGATGCATTGTGTTTCTTTCCCTTTGTGACTTTTTGTTTTATTGTTTTTTCATATGACTACGTGTCGATGTTTTACAAGACTTGAGCATGAAGTTTCTCTGGATTCTGCTTTGTGTGAGCATAGGCCACATAGCCTTTATTCTCTCACAAACATGCTGCTTTGGTCTCAACTGGTCTTGTATTTCGTTCGCATGGTTCACGCTTTTGTCAGTTCCTTTTCGTTTCCCCGGGCCTACTTGACTCGTGGATACGTGGTTCTGGTGAAAATGTCGGTCAAGCCCTAGGCTATCCTCCTTTTATTTTATTAATTTAACGTAATTGTGGGGCTTCTCGGGCAGTGTTTAGCTTTGTTACTAGGTTTTTTCACTTAGGGATTGACGCTGCCCTAGTCTTTTCTCTTTTATGTGAATTGTGTAACTAGGCTAGGCCTGTTTTTTTTTTTTTTTTTTTTTTTTAACTTGAGCTGACCGCCGTCGGATTGGGCCACATAGTCCTGTCCTTCTGTTTTCCTCTTGTCTCTACTGACTTGCTGGTTGGTCTTCTACGCTCTTGTTAAAATTCTCATTAAATTGTGTGTTTAAGCTAATCGGTTTTTGCCTTGATCTGCCGCCGTTGGAATGATCCACACAGGTCCTTTCCTTCTGCCTTCCTTTTGTCTCCACTGACTGGGAAGTCTCGGTCTCGTAGCTCTCGGTTAAATTCTCGTTTTTCTTACAGTACATGTTTCTGTTCTTCCCCTGCCTGTGGTTCCTTGATCACTATAAAGGGGGGGGGGGGGATGTCTGGAAACTGTACGCGATAGGGGCCCCGCTCACAGGGAGGATATGCTTGGACAAGTTGACTCGATTTTCGTGTTTACTCACGTTTTTTTGCCACACAGGCAAGGGTCTTCTGGTGTCCTCAGCTCCTTCATCTTTTTAAATCCGCCCTAGAAGCACCTTTATCTTTTTGATGTGCCTTGTCAAGGCCTAGGCCACATAGCTTTTCACTTGACTTGGTTTATGCGCCCTGTTCTGCCCCCCTCTTCATGTACCTGGACAGGGCTTTTTGGACAACGGCTGATTGGCTGTTTTCCTATCCCTTATGTCCTGTTCCTTGTGTCCTCCTTCTGTACCTGGTTCCCGCCCTACAGGCGGCCTCCTTGTATACTGGGTGGACCCAAGGACCACCTGAAAAGTCCTAGGACTCGACCCAAAGTGGCGATGTCCTGTGTGTTTTGGATTCCCTCCCCGCCCCTATTTAAACTTATAGGGTACTGTTGGGTTGCTCACACTTGACCTTTTCCTTCCAACTGGTGCCCGCTCTACTGCCGGCTGTCCCTCCGCTGCCGCCTCTTCGCCACCGCCTCCCTCCGCTCTCACAGAGGGTTCTCAGGTATTTCGGATGGAACAAATTTCCCCAAACTTTGGTTTGGACCTGTTCCCAGGGTTGGGCCTCGCTAAGGGGCTTGTCCCAGCCCTGGTGTTGAGGGTCTCCGGTGTGGGTGGTTTTTATTTGACTTTCCTGATATACTTGCTACTTAGCTTCTTACTGGATATTGTCTTCCTGTGTATTCCATGCTGATTTGGCTATACTGCCTCATCTCCACTGGTGGGTAATGCTTCCCCCATTTTTCAGTGCTTTGATGCCGGCTCCTCCCTGCTCTCGGCCGACATGTCATGCCCTATACCTTGTCAAGGCTTAGGCCACATAGCTTTTTCGCTTGCCTTGGTTTTCAGCGCCCTGTTCTGCCACCTTTTTTCATTGTACCTGGACAGGACTCCTTGGCTGTTTCCTCTTCCTTGTGTCCTCCTTCGGTACCTAGTTTCCGCCCTACAGGTGCCTCCTGGTATACTAGGTGGCCCCCAGGACCTCCTGAAAAGTCCTAGGACTCTACCCAAAGTGGCGATTGTCCTGTGTGTATTGGATTCCCTCCCCTTCCCTATTTCCTCTAATAGGGTTCTGTTGGGTTGCTCACACTTGACCTTTTTCCTTCCTGCTGGTGCCCGCTCTCCTGCCGGCGAGACCTTCACCGCTTCGCCCCCTCCTCCCTCCGCTCTCCCGGAGGGTTCTCAGGTATTTTGGGTGGGGTCTTTTTTCCCCAAAGGACTTGGACCTGTTTACCAGGGTTGGGTCTTGCCAAATGGGCTTGTCCCAGCCCTGGTTTTTGTGGTCTACTGTGTGGGTGTCTTTTAATTGACTTTCCTTGCTACTTGGCATCTTCCTGGATATTGTCTTACTTGGGTTTCAACTGCTATTTTGGCTCTACTGCCTCATACTTTTCCCCTGTCTCACCTCCACTGGTGTGTGACGCTCCCCCCCCCCCATTTTTCGGTGCCGTACTGACGGCTCCTCCCTGCTTCCGCCTGACATGCTTTCGGTCGGGGGTGCTGCCTCCGCACGGCCTGCTATGCCAAGGATGTCTATGACCCCCGCCGATGTGCAGTTTGTCTCTCCGCCCTTCACCTCCTGGACGCACCCTGCTTCGGAGGAAGGCCGACGGGCCTCGATCGCCTCACTGGCGAGGATCTCCTGGTGTCCTCTGGCTCTTCATCTTTTCTAGTATTCCGCTATACAAGCAAATTTTCTACTTTTTGATGTACCCTGTATATCTGTATCTGGGAATCGGCCACATCGCCTTTTTTCTCGGTTATTGATGGAGTTGGTGCCCTGTCTCAGTTTGAATGTACATATGGTCCTGGATATGGCTACTTGGCTGATTTCCTATCCTCTGTGTCCTCCTGTGCTTCATTTCCGCCCTACAGACGGCCTTCTAGTGTACTAGGTGGGGTAGGGACCTGTTGCCTAGTCCCAGGACTCTGCTCGCGTGGCGATTGTCCTGTGTGTCTTGGATTTCCCCTCCTATTTGTACCGCTTAGGTGTCGGGTAGCTCACACTTGACTTTTTACTGCCAGGGGGGTTCGGCCTTGACTCCGCGTTGTGTTTACACACGTTTTCCGCCAAACAGGCAGGGTGTCATCTGTCTCTTCCTCTTTCTATAGAACCTCGCTCCATAGGTGGGTTTTATAGTCTTGGATGTACCCTGTGCCCTATATCTGTCACCAGGAATCGGCCACGTGTCTTTTTCCTCTGGTTCTTTATGCCCTTTGCATTCATATGCACCCAGGGACCGGCTGCTTCGCTGGGTTTCCCCCCCTTGATGTGTCCTCTGTTAATTTCCTTCTGTGCCTCGAATCCGCTCCACAGTTGGCCTCTTGTTCCTAGATCGCCACAGAGCCTCGCTGACAGGTCCCAGGCCTCCGCTCACGTGGCGTTGGTCCTGTGTGTATTGGATTCCCTCCTTTCTTCATTTACCTTTTACCATCCATCCCCACCGTGGCCTCCACTTTTGTGTCTGGCCTGCTGCTCCGCTCCTCGGACTTCACTGGGTTCTTCAGCCCTACGTTGCATTCGCTTTTCCTGCCCGGTCCAGGACGTTCGCCACCCATTGCCGTCGCCTGGTTCGGGTGGTTTCTCTGCTCGTCAGCCCCTGCCGACGTCCACAGCCACCTCCTCCTGCCGGCCCTTTTACGTCCGGGACTGACGTTCCTGGGGGTGGCTTGGCAGGAGGCTTTCTTGCTTGTGCTAAGCGACACATGCTCCGCACGATGGGAGGTCGTGGCGAAGCCCTCGTCGTCCTCCTCCAACCATGCGAGTGGTGGTCCGTCGCTGGCAAGCAGCCCTGGGGCTTGGGCTATGGGACGGGCCGCGGGGGGCGTTGTATACGCTCCTCCCGTGGCCGTTCGTACCCGGTTTGCCGTTCCGTCCTGTGGGTGGACTCTGCTGGCAAGTTCCGGGACCCTCGTCCTCCGCTGCCTTGCTCGGACGGGAGGGGGACAGGCCGGAGCGTGAGGCCCGCTCTCCGTTTTCGTCAGGACGGCCAGGTGGTCTGGGGTTTGGCCATGGTAGTTCCTTTCTCCATGACAACTTAAGGGAGGCTATGCTCCGCACAACGCGTAGCTCCTCCTGGCCCATACCCTCTCCTCTCAACCGGCCGTCTCATCGACTTGGTGGTGGGCCTGACGCAAAGCGCCCGCACCGGCTTCTCCCGCCCCCGGTCGTGGGCACGACGGGGTATAGTAGGGTCTGGCCTGGAGGTGGAGGTCTCAACCTCCTCTCGGGCGCCCTCCCCGTCATCGACGCAGTGTCTCAGGAGGTGGCCCAGGTACTCCGGTCCATGTATGGGGGAGGTGCCGTCGCGATAACTTCTCCACACATTGTGTCCTGGACACACTCGCTGTAGTCGTCCGTGTCACGGGCCTGGGGTTCACCATCGCTATTTCACATGGCAGTCCTCCCACCTTCACACTGGGGGCCATGGAACCTCCACTGTGCTCCTGTTCCCCCGGGTCGGGTGTCCACGTCCACACTTGTCGTGTTCTGCCCGTTCTCGTTCACGGACGTGTTCTGGGTGTTTTCCCGGCTGGGATCTTTACCTTGGGCGGCACTGACCGTGCCTTTAGGCCAGCTCGGACTCGACTACCTTGTTCTACTGGTCCCCTAACACTTCCCTGTATCGCCCCCCCCCCCTTTACTGGCTGTGGCCGGTACCGCGCTTGCTACATATGAGACTATCACACTGGGTCGCTCGGGGCTCGCTCGCGGCAGCGGTGCCCTGGCCTGCTCCCCCGGCGGCCATCTGGATAGCCACAGATGCGTCGTGTGAGGGGGGTGGGGCTCCCGATCTAACATGGGTCTTCGCCACTACGGCGAGTGGTCAGGGCTCTTCGCTTTTGCGTCCGGGCCTTGATCCTGTTGGTACCGTTCTTCTTCCTGCGGGTTCGCTGTCTTGCCCTGGCGGGCTTGTCGGTGGCCTTTCGGTTGGTCTTCTTATCCGCTGATTCCTTCGGCACGGACTGGAGTGGGTGACAGTTGGTGTCCACATTGCCTCCGCCCGTCGCACTCCTCATGTGCTACGTCCTCCACGGGCTGGGATTTTTCTGGCGCGGGTTTTGGTTGATCGCGCCCATGTGGCCGGCCCGTGCTTGGTACGCTCCGCTATACATACGTGTACTGGGTTCCCGTCATTTGTCCGTTCACATGCATTTGTACCGGCTCAGACGGGTTGCTTTTCGGTAGTTGGGGTGTACTGTAGGACAATCAGGTCCCACCTCACCACTGCCCCGCCCAGTCATCACTGTGGATGTTGTTGGTGTGGTGCTAACCGTGCTTCAGCACGGCTTGCCGGAGTCCCCCCCCCCCCCCCCCCGCTGCACTTGCTCCTGCAGTCTCGGTTACCACACCAGCCTTAACAGTGTTCCAAAGAGACTGCACCTTCACAAGACTCTCCTGTCGGTTAGACAATTGGCCTATGGTACACTAAAGTCCTGCCCCACCGCTGCTCCAACGTGTAAACTCTGTTGCCGCCGCAAGTGTGTTGCCAAACGGCTGAAGCACTGGTGTCCGTGTTCCGTTCCCCTCCCTGTCTCCGGCTTCCTCTTGGGCCGGATTGGGGCCCTAGGGACCTTGTTGGCATTTGTGTCGTGAATGTTTGTGTGGCTGGGTGGTTGCCGCCTTTTGACCTCGGCTTGGCTGATATGCTTCATCGGCGCTGGCTGATGTCTCTGTGGAGGGCTTCAGTCATCTTGGATTGGGTTCCCTAACTGGCTCCGTGACGCTGGGTAGTGAGCACACAGCTCCCTCGGTTGCGTTTGTGTTCCGTTCCCTTCATCACTGGTTTGGGACACTCGCCGGCATGTACGGTCCTACATCTTTCGAGGCCGCCTGCCCGCTCTTGGGGTACTCTTGGAGGCCTTGACAGGGCTGGTGCTCCCTCACAAGGGGTGTCACCTTTCTGAAGACCTGTTTTAGGCTCCGTCCGGCTCCAAACCATAGCCAGGGCCCCTTCCCTCGGGTTCGTCACTTTGACCCCTTCTGTTCGTTTTGTAGACTCGTATGGAACTTCTGCTATGCCAGATTCACGCCCTGTTGCTTCTGTGTGTGCCACTGTGCCGGGACGGGCTTCGGTGTGCACATACTTCTCCATGCCCACGGCCAGGCTTCATATGCCTTGGGTCGCGTTCCATCAACGTGTTCCCTGCTTCGTCATCCATCCTGCTTCTCTTCCTGCTGTCTTCGTCCCATACTGTATTTTCTTCCTTTCCCTGACAAAGGGGGGGGGGGGGGAGGTCTTTTTTGTATGCTTGTACAAAGCCTTTCTTTCAATACATGTCTGTTTGGTATATGGAGGATGTCGCTCTTACGGTTTTTACATTATGACTCCACTGTCTACGGGGTTTACCTTGGTATGCTTATGCCGCATACCCATGTCTTGTACATGACGAATGTCGGATGATGTCGTCAGCCGGCTATACCGTGCCATTTTGTTTTGTAAACACTTAACACCTGCCTTCACTTACGGTTTTCGCTCTTACACTTTTTCCGTTCTGACTCCACTGTCTCCGGGTCTGTGTTGGTATACTTATGCCTCCTACCCGTGTCATGTACCTCCAGAGTGTCGTCTGATGTCGTCCGATGTCGTCCGCCTGCTATGCTGTGCCTTGTGTTTTTGTGAATACTTTCCACTTGGCTTCACTTTAGGATTTCACTCTTTCAGTTTTTACTTTCTGACTCAACTGTCTACGGGTTTTGTGTTGGTATGCTTCTGCCTCCTACCCATGTCGTGTAACTACAGTGTCATGTGGGGACGTCCACCGTCTCCTGTGTCTCTTCCTCCCGTACTGTATTTTCTTCCTTTCCCTACAAAAGGGGGGGGGGGGTTGTATGCTTGTACAAAGACTTTCTCTTTCAATACTTGTCTGAACAGTACTGTCTGTTTAGTGTTACGGATGTAACTCTTAAGGTTTATTACGTTTGGACTATACTGTCTACGGGTTTTTGTATTGGTATGCCTATGCCTCATACCCATGTCTTGTACATAAGAGTGTCTTCGGAGGTCATCCACATGCTGTGCCGTGCTGTTTGTTCTTGTACTACTTTACAATTGACTTCACCTTTCCCATGTTGGTGTGCCATTCCAAGGTCGACATGACCTCTTCCTTTACCTGCCTGTGCATTTTAGACCCTAGACTGATACACTTGTAACATGTACTTTCTTAATATGCACCGTACTGTTACGCTCTTTTTCCTATAAACTGATTTGTTTATTTGTGTCTTTTCTTGGTCATCTACTTTTGCTAAGGCTTGGGGTTTTTAAGGTTTCTTGGATGTCCGCCTCCAATTTGGGATTCAAGCCCTACGTTGGAAACGTAGAGACTGCTACTAAATTGAGAGGTTTGACGACGCTGACTCAGGCGTCATTCTTCCTTCACTGACATATCAAGTAACCAAAATCCTTAATACATCAACGAATGGGAAGGGGATGGTCGGGAGGGCCCCAGTCGTCAATGATTACGGGGCCACTACTAAATATTAGGTTTTCTTTATGTCCTTGCAGGAGTCAAACCTATAATTTATTAGTGGCCCCTCCATCATTGACGATTATGCCTGATATCTAAGACTGGAGGGGGACATTCGTAATCATATCATAACTCTAGCAAAGGCAGATAATCAAAAAACCACATAGTATTCTTACTTTGTAAAAAAGATATATATTTGGCGCATAAACTTTATACAGCACAACTTATACAAAAAGGGGTACAAGCAGGAGCGTGCTTCAAAGAAGCCTGCTTGATAAAAAAGGGTGTTAACTCTGAGATTCTGAGAACAGATCCGCCAGTTAACAAGGCACCCCACTTAAATTAAGTGGTGAAAAATAAAACTTATAAGTTTACATGTGCACATATAACCCCCATAAAAATAGTGGATATATCTTGCAAAATATAACCAATGCTTAAATTAGATTGCTTCTCAGCCCAAAAAACTACTTTCAACAACACTGTTGTTTGTACTAAAATTGTACTAGCACAATTTCCTGTAATGAATAGTACAGAGAAATTTAAATATCACAACACCCATAAACAGTATCGCAGCTCTCAAATTCTGGCGGGGTCTAGGGTGTCCTATGTTACACTGACTGCACCCCCCCACCCCCCCTTTTCTTGAAATTAAACAATAAGTGACTTAGAGGCCACCTAGACCCCTTGCCTTAAAGCTATACATGGCAAGGAAGGTTTGTCTAGAGCTACTGAGAGGTAACAAGTCAAAAACGTATGATTAGAGGCCCACAACTGTGTGGACGTAATATCTTCAACAGAAAAATTCTTAAGGAAACGTAACGAAGCCGCCCACTTGCGTAAATCGTGGGCCCTACCCACAACGCCGGGATTACTCTCTTTAATGACCTCGACCAAGAGAGAAGCCAGTCTACGTTTCATCAAGCGTTTACCCGTACTTGCTACCCATAAAGCACCGTGGTGATTTAGAGGTGCCACTCAAATATTTGGTTAGAGCTTGCACTGGACATAAATTATGGTGCACCTTTCCCCTTTTCAGCGCCGGCACCGTGAACTCTGAAAACACGTGTTCATTGTGCTCATTCTTGGCTATGAACCCTGGGGAAGGTGCAATGTGAATACACTCATTAAGCCTACCAAACCTGAGGCAATTAGGTGTGTTGCTCATCGCCGCCAGCTCAGATTATAGGTTTGACTCCTGTAAGGAGATAAAGAAAACCTAATATTTAGTAGTGGCCCCGTAATCATTGACGAACATGCCTATTACATAAGGCATCCTCTTCAAACACTAATCCGCCGTAGTTTGAATCTACCGCGCAGAGCATTTAAAAACTGAGGAGCCTTCATCATGAGCGCACGCGACCTCACTCATGGCTTCAGTCATTATGAATTGGGTTCTCACTACGAAAAAAACTTCGTAAAAAATAAAAACAAAAAGAAAATAAAAATAACTATCTAATAAGCTTTCCATCATATCGTGGATGTACTTGTGTGGATTTCTGACCAGACGCTGATTCAGGCGTCATTCCTCCTTCACTGACATATCAAGTAAACCAAAATCCTTAATACATCAACGAATGGGAAGGGGACGGTCGGGAGGGCCCCAGTCGTCAATGATTACGGGGCCACTACTAAATATTAGGTTTTCTTTATCTCCTTACAGGAGTCAAACCTATAATTTATTAGTGGCCCCTCCATCATTGACGAACATGCCTGATTTCTGAGGGGGACATTCGTAATCATATCATAACTCTATAAAAGCAGATAATAAAAACAACCACATAGTATTCTTACTTTTGAAAAATATATTTAAATATGGCGTAGACCAAAAATATACAAGAAAAAGGGGTTCAGGCAGGTGCGTGCTTCAAAGAAGCCTGCCTGACAAAAAATGGGTAACCCTGAAGATTCTGAACACAGATCTGTAGTTACAAAGGCACCCCACTCAACGAGTGGTGACAAAAATAACAAGTTATAAGTTTATATGTGCACATAATAAACCCCAAAATAATCGTGGAGAGAAATTGCAAAGGATCTCCACTGTTCTAATATTAGACTGCTTTCGCAGCTAAAACTACTATAACAACTCCGTTGTTTTGTACTAACATTGTACTAGCACAATTTCTCACTGAGAAATTTTCATATCACATTAACATTAAATTATATCACAGCTCTCATACTCCGGCGGGGTCTAGGGTGTCCTATGTCAACTGACTGCACCCCCCCCCCCCCCCCCCTTCTCGTGAAAATAAACAAAAGTGACTGCAGGGCCACCTAGACCCTCTGCCTTAAAGCTATACATGGTAAGGAAGGTTTGTCTAGAGCAACTGATAAGTATCTAGACAAAAACGTATGATTAGACGCCCACAACTGAGTGGACGCGATATCTTCTACTGAAAAAAATTTCAGGAAACGTAAAGAGGCTGCCCATTTGCGTAAATCGTGGGCCCTACCCACAACGGCGGGATTACTCTCTTTAATGACTTCGACCAGAAGAGAGGCTAATCGTCGTTTAAGTAAGCGTTTACCCGTACTTGCTACCCATAAAGCACCTTGGGGGTTAAGAGGAGCTACTCTCAAATATTTGGTTAGAGCTTGCACTGGACATAGATTATGATGCACCTTTCCCCTTTTTAACGCCGGCACCGTGAACTCAGAAAACACGTGTGCACTGTGCTCATTCTTGGCTACAAAACCTGGGGAAGGTGCAATGTAAATACATTCATTAAGTCTGCCAAACCTAAGGCAATTAGGTGTGTTGCTCATCGCCGCCAGCTCAGACACTCTGTTCCCGGTGGCCAAAGCCATGTAAGGAAAACCGCCTTTTTTAAGAGTAATGCAAAGTCTGCAGTATTTTGGTACAGACGAGAGTGAAGTAAAGACAAAGCTTTGTCGAGAGACCAAGTAGGCATGAGCTGACGGGGAGGTGGGCGAAGTTTAAAACAAGCTCTCATAAAACCTGTTTCCTCCGCCACCGGTATGGAGAGACCTGTAAGGTCTAAAAAGGGCACTCTAATCGCAGTTAAGTGATTTTTTAATGTTACCACAGATAAATGTTTCTGCTCAAACAGATAATTTAAATAATTGAAAACTAAAGCCACTGACGGCACATTCTGTTCCGTTCTGATGATCCAGGAAGTAAAGGCTTGCCAATGTGAGTGATACTGTCGTTTCGTAGACTGAGTATATTGATTGATTAATTTATTGGTCACATCTCTACCGTATGGTGCTAGCCACTTGGCCTCCTGAATGTCCATAATGCAAAAGTCAGCGAGGTCGCTAGGTTGCCAATCGTGTCTAAGTGGAAATACCCGACCGGGAGCAATACCGGGTCCGGGCACCACGTTTTCAATTGCTGGTACCACAACTGCGCCGGCCACAGGGGCGCGATTAGCGAGACTAAGCCTCGATAATCTCGTAGTTTGTTCACTACGTGGCACATTAGTGACGCATCTGGCGGCGGAAACAGATAGATGGAGCTCCATCTGTTCCGGTCTGTCACTAGGGCGTCCGGCCCCCCTGCCGGCGTTTTCGCCCGGCGGGTGAGGTATAGAGGGAGTTTGTGAGTCTCCTCGGACGCAAATAGATCCACTTGTGGATGGGAGAGCTCTGCAATCATTAGGTTGAAAATGGGTTGCTTGAGCTCCCATTCTACTGTCGTGCTCTGTCTCCGGGACAGAGCGTCTGCCCAGACGTTCGCTACGCCTGGGAGATAAGATGCGTGAAGGTAAATGTCTAGTCTGTTGGCGAGAGTAAAAATCTCTTCCGACACGTTTAGCAACCCCCTTGACCTCGTTGATCCTTGTTTCTGAATACAGTGAACTGCATTCAGATTGTCCATTCTGAAGGCCACCGACTTGCCCCGTAGCGCCAGGCCGTGAGCCTGAAGGAAATACAAGGGGACTAGTAATTCTTTGACATTGATGTGAGAGATTTCTAAGTGGGACCAAAGCCCCTGACCCTGGTGCCCCTGATTTGACTGAAATCCCCACCCTATTGTGCCTGACGCATCCGTGTCTACCCATACCGTTGGTGGAGGAGAGGTCCATGACATTATTGAGTGCAACGTTTCCCTCCTTGCCCAGACCGCTAGCAAGGTGTGGATTAATTTCGGGATGGGCCATAATTTTCCCGCCGGTAAGAGCGGGAAATATTTGTTGCCTTCCAATATTAATCGTTTTACTTTCAACCGGCCCAACTTGACAGTTAGTTGAATCCAGTTGAGAGAGCCTACGAGAGACTCCCAGACCCTCCGCGTCGTAGTCAGACTGTGAAGAAACATGAACAGTTTCCTGCGAAACCTGTTGCGATTGTCCACACTCTGACTCAGAGTGAGAGCGGCCGTGTCCCAGACCAGCCCTATCCACTGAATTACTCGTGAGGGAACAAGGTTTGACTTTACCAGATTTACCTTGAAGCCTAGAGTTTTGACATGATTTAAAATAATATTGACATGTTTGACGCATAATTGTTGTGTCTCTGCCACCACCAGCCAGTCGTCTAGGTACCACAACACTCTGATCCCCTGTTTTAACAATGGCATCAGGGCTTGCCTGACTAATTTCGTGAATAATCGAGGTGCTAGGTTCAAGCCGAACGGCATCCTTTGAAAAACAAAATTTTGGTGCCTGATCCGTAAGGCCAAAAACCTTTGAAATCTTTTGTTGACCGAGACGTGCCAATAGGCGTCTGTCAGGTCTAGTGAACACATCCAACCTCCCGGCGGAAGTGTTAGCCTGATTTGGTGTACTGTTAACATTCTGAAAGATTCGTTGTGAATGTGAAGGTTCAGATAAGACAGGTCTACGACCGGCCTCATCTGAACACTGTCCCTTTTTGGAACCAAAAATAGTTTGGACGTGAATACAGGGTAATTTGGGGGGACCGGGATGATGACATTCTTGGCAATCATTTCCTGGACCAGTGACTCCACCTGTAAAGAAACAAAATTCGCCGTTGTCGGCTGACGTAAGCGAGGTCGCCGGAGCCACTGCCAAGTGATGCCTTTGCGTGCCACCATCCGTGCCCAAGTGTTTAATGGCCATGCTTGGTGACACGTTCGGAACGACCCAGTTAGCAGACAAGGGTTCGCCGGCTGTACTACCCTCGGGTCCTCCGGCCTTAAGGTTGGCACCGGGAGTGAGAGAGACTTTAGTTTTTTGATGGTGGGGTTGGTGGTGCTGGACGCTTTGCCGGCTGGCTGGTGTTGGCCGAAGACTGGCCCTGACCTGGCTTATGCTGGCCGCGTCCTCTCTGACCTGAAAACCTACCCTGTCTATGCCTGTACTGACCTTGGGGGGAGTGGGAGGACTTAGGCAGAAGAAAGGGTTTAGATCCCCCTGGCTGAGCTTTAGCGGTTGGCCTGGGTTTGGGGAAGTTAAATGCAGGTTTCTTAGAAGGGGTGGGACTGTGCTTAACGGCCTGTGCCATATTGAACACCGTTCGCCACACTTCAGGGGACATTAAAGAGGGAGTAAGCACTGGTGACATGATCACCTGATTCGCAATGCGATCAGGTAGCTTGCGAACTAAAGACATTCTGAGATCTTGTCTTGCTCGTACCGCCTCAAGCAAGGCGGTGCGTATGTCACCCAAGGATTGGATTGACGACTGGAGGAGCAGTCGCCGGGATAATTCAACCGATCTTCTGGCATCCGCGTCTGCGATTGCCTGAGTGGACCGCAGTAAAGACTTAGCCACCTGTTGAGACACTATGTACTGAGAGAACAGGCGAAAAGCTTTCCCCCTTAGCCTAAATTCTCTGTCTAGGTGAGTAGGGGTAGGGGTAGTGAAAGGGTCTTTTAGCTCACAAAGATTAATCTTAGGGGCAGCTAGGAAAGAAAACAAAGCTGACGGGACTCCGCCGGCAGAACCTACCGGCATGGAGAACCATGAATGAGTATCCTGAGGGATCTGGTGGGAAGATTTAGAAGTAAATGTGGTTGCAAAGTTTTGAGCCTCTATCTCCCAATCTACCCAAGGTCCTGGACCCAACTGCCCCACCTTCAAAACTGGATTAGCTGCTTCGTCTGTGACGGTCTGTAAATCAAGTTCAGGAGTGAGAGCTGACAGAGTCTTAATATCATTAAACCCATCCAGCTTAGACCAGTCTGAAAATAGTTTCAAAGCTGAGGCAGGGGGTAAAGCTGGCTTAGTAGCATACACAAAATAGTCTTGGTGATAATAACTAGGTATAGCCTTGATGTTTACGTCCAGTACATTTCCCAAATTATCCAGGGCCCTTAATTTCTTTGATTTATTGCCCTGGATGACCCACTCACGCGGTACCGGGAGTTCCCCTGACAAGGTAGGTTGGGCGAGCTCTGGGTTAGTGGGGGTCAAAAGAACCCATGACTCGTCTGGTCCATAAAGCAAGGGCATAGCCACCTTTCTGAGAGGCGCCTTGTCTAGAGGGGGTGGATTGACATCCGTGATGACCCTGACATTTGAAGTTGTCAATGCCGCCGTACCAGGCTTAGTAACCACTGATGGTGACAGAGTGGGTGGGTTAGGGATCTTAGATAAAGCAATCGAAGTCATCAGAGGCCGTACCGTAGAACTTGTCGTGGGAGCCCCCAAGTCCATTGTGGGGTTTTCCTGTTGTTGGCCAAAAAATTTAGATAAAGCATCAGTAAGTAGCCCATTAATTTCTTGTGCAGTAACAAATTGGTTAGATGATGAACTTACAGGTGAATCATTAATATCCTGCGCGGCGTCTAAGCCTGAGCCTGACTCTTGCCCTTCCATCTCCGAAATTATTGAAACCTCGTCTTTCTCCTCCTGATCCTCCTGAGAAGACCCCGCCGAAGCTGGGGTACCTTGTTGCCAAGATAAGTCAGGAATAGAGGATGGGATCGCCGCGTCCCTGTGGACATCAGCTACTGTGTGACTCGTTTGAGTCGGACGTGGGTGGTCAGACCCTGGCTGAGCAAACCGCCAAACACCGAGGCCCTGGCCTACACTCTCTTGGGAGTCTGAAACATTCTCAATTATTGAACCCCCTGAACTTTCCAATTCCAGGGTTAAAATATTAATAGGTAAATCCTCTTTAGGGACAGGCACCGCACTGGACCCTTGAGACCTAACCCGAACTTTGTCTGGGGTAGAGGTACGATGAGAGGCACTAGAAGCTGGTGAATGTAGGGAGGACTTTCGTTTCTGGGAATCCTTTTTGGAGGATTTATGGCTACGGTGTGACCGAGAACTACTCTAGATTTGGAGGATTCATCGCCGTGACCACTGGTGGAACTTTCCGTCCTACTCTTCTTACTCGCTGGTGAAGAGGCAAGACTAGAAGACTGGCGTCTGAGAGGTGACCTAGACCGAGATCTCGCCCGAGACGAGGAGGCGGACGCCGGGGGTGTAGGCTCTCTTGGACGTTTTGGTGTAGTAGCAGAAGATACAGAACCCTGACCAGTCTCCGCCGGCTTATGACTCGTGACTCTAGAGGAACGTTTAGGGGGAGGGTGTTCAAATAGCAATCTATCCCAAAGAGGGACGTTGTCACATTGAAGTGATTTATGCGCAACAATCGTAGTGTAGGCTGCCATCTGTTGCCGTACTTCTCTTAAAGCTACTTCCGCGGTCTTATCATTGTCGCAAAGGACCTTGACAGCTAATTGGGAGCAAAAAGAACAATTGCGCATTACCCAGAGACCCCTTGAACGGTCTAGACATTTAACACACCTTATGCAAAGGGTATGCGCAAAAATAGGGATACCGGCACAAGCAGGGGTAGTGCATAAAGCAAAGACTGGGGCTGAGGTAGCCATGACAGAGACTGGTGGGGAAAACTACCGCCGGGTCTGTATTGGTCCGCCGGAGCCCAGCTCTGGAAAAAAAAGAAATTTCCAGGAATTAATGCTCATAAGGTTAACCCAACATGTTCGCATACAAGTGTTAATAACCCACCGGATAACGAGATGTAATGACACAACGATCACAGCTCGCTACGCGGCGGGGTTCAGAATATCTAAACAAATCTTTTTGACGAAAGTGAAGAATACCCTCTGACATAATATAATTGTCCAGCATGGCAATTATAGTCTTTCTGGTGGTGACTGTCTTAAGATTCAATTTTTGGAACAAAAACAACCCCCCATAAAGACGCCGGCCCTTGAAATATTTTAGTAGAATAACACAGGGCAGGCTGACACGAGATCTGATTTCTAACGAATTGTCACAAAAAGATCGCCGTAAGGTTGAAGGCGGCGATACCTAATTGTATCACTAAATTAAGTGGTTAAATCGAAATTGAATTTGTAAATTCCTTATTTCCTCCACCTAGGAGCACCCCCCGGGTGTGAAAAAAACGATGTTAACCCTAATTGAACCTTCAATCGCCGTAAGTATAAAGGCGGCGATACATATAGCATCACTTAAAATGGATTGGTTAATGAACTAAATGACTTAGTTGTTCATCCCACCCTACCAAGGTACACCCGCCGGGTGAGATGTCAAAAAGTTAACCCCATAAGTTCCTGTCCCCACTTCTTTGTAAAAGATCGCCGGGGAGGAAAGCCCTTAACAACAGCTAGGTTTTTCATGTGGTTTTGTAAAACCTGGTAGAAAAACTACATAACGTATGTTCGCATGAACAACGTTTTATAGATGGGTACAGCCATTTCCGCCGGGAATCAAAGGGTGCCTGAAACCAGGTACCAACAGAGACGCAGTCCTGGAGAGCCACAGACACCTCATCGCCGGGGACACCAGCCTGTGTTAAAACCACGTGTGGCCCAACACGGCTCTCGGCCGGGTTTTTTTCATGGTGAAACCGAGAAAAAACCCGCCGGAAGGAAACCCACCCCGATCAGACACCATCTGAACATACAACGGACACGAAGGAAGCCACGCACTAAGTCCACACAATAATCCGTGGAATTAGCCAATACACAACTAAACCAGGAAACAAACATAGTCCGAGGAATTAGCCAATACACAACTAAAACCCGGATACACATGGCACAGTATGGCATATTTATAAATAATAAACAATAACACTTGTACATGTGGCAAAGCTACGAGCGGCTGGCTAGGCCTAAGTAGACGGCATAATAAAAGTTGAAATATACACCAAACACTGGAAATATCACAACAGGAACCACCGCCAACACACCACTGTAGCAAATACTTCCGGCAAAGGGAAGACTGACACGGGACCCAGAAAAAACTTCACTAAGTGAAGAAAAATACAAAGGGAACGTCAGTAAGCAAAGCATACCTCATCAGAAAGATAAAAGGCAGCAATAACTAACGCGTAATGAAAGCCGCCTGCAACACAAGCTAACTAACTGTGAAAAAGTTCACATGTCCACAACAGGACCACGAGGGAACATCCGAAATAGATGCCCCAAACACACGACCGAAAATACACTGCACTGCGGGCAACCAGCCCAGGACACTCCTGCTACACATATCCTAACCTTACTCGATACATCCCGGAGTAAACAAATGAGAAAAAACTCACTAGGGACGCAGCAAATGCGGAATCAGCGGAGCGTGGGGAGACACGTCCGGGCAGGCTGAGCGCAGAGCAGAGAAGGAGGAATGACGCCTGAATCAGCGTCTGGTCAGAAATCCACACAAGTACATCCACGATATGATGGAAAGCTTATTAGATAGTTATTCTTATCTTCTTTTTGTTTTTATTTTTTTACGAAGTTTTTTCGTAGTGAGAACCCAATTCATAATGACTGAAGCCATGAGTGAGGTCGCGTGCGCTCATGATGAAGGCTCCTCAGTTTTAAATGCTCTGCGCGGTAGATTCAAACTACAGCGGATTAGTGTTTGAAGAGGATGCCTTATGTAATAGGCATGTTCGTCAATGATGGAGGGGCCACTAATAAATAAATACACTGCAACTGTATTTTAGCCACTGATTTTGCATCTTATCGATGTCTAATACAACTTCCATGGCCTGAGACTCGCAAGTGGTCAATTAACCCCTTCTGTACCGCGACGTCTTTTTAACTTTATTCTGACTACTATTAGACGATTTTATTCAGTTTAAAAAGGGCCCCTAGCAATCAACAAGCTTCGAACTATCTCACTTAACCCTTTTTACTACCCAGATCCTTCTTAACCCTTCCTGCCCGGTTGTCATTTTAAAATGACCGCGGCAGATGGGCAGGAGCCTGGGTGTCATTTTAAAATCCGTAAGCTTGAAAGCCTATTTAGCGTGTTTTGAAAGCCGTGCGTCCGACGCATGTAAACAAAGCCTGTCTTTGCGACACCGCACCTCCGAAAACAAGAAGGAGACGTCGGATCAATGTTGTTGTTGTATGATATGACGAGATTAGTGTCTGTAAATGTCCGATATTGCTAACATCGCATCGAATCTCTCTCCACGGAAATCGTCATCACAACTGAACCAGTTGACCTAGAGCTCTACTCAACGCCAGTCTACAGATACGAAACACAGCTACGTTTAGAGATGCGTGGGAATTCTCTAGCAGTTAAAATTACAAAGATACGGCTAGCCTATTACAACCTTTTGTGGCCAGATCGACCGGATCTCAATAATGTCCTTAGGATGGCGAGCCCAGGCAAGAAGGGTTAAACTGCATAAAATCGTCTAAATATAAGCATAATACAATTAAAAAGACGCCTCCAGTAAGGAAGGGGTTAAAGGGGGTAAAATGATTTTGTACGGTCTTCTCAACTAAAATTAAAGGGGTAACTGCCACAAACATGTATGGTACCAAGTAGATATTGGGCTAGCCTAGTTTTTCAATTATTACAGAATAAATTGGCTTGTCTTATGAAATGTTTGGCATCCCTTCCTTAGTGTACTTTAACAAAATTGCCGCATTTAATATAGGGTTAACTATTTAAATTTAAGAATGGAGATAATTTAGGCGTTGTTAGTTTACTTTAAGTATTGCACTCCGTGTCTTATTTCCCTCTTATTGCCCTATACCGACATCATGCGTTTATTTAATTATTACGTTTTAAAGTCTGGGTTCCCTATAATTTGCCTTTATTGACGTCTGCTAACTTTTTGAGTGCGTTTCGCGTCCATAAAGGTAAATTAATTTGTTATACCCTTTAAGATTCTATTTCCTGTGTATTGCCATCATGTCGTTGACTATATCCCAGTACAAACGACGCAAGGGGGGTATCCAAGAGTGGTTTGACTAGGATCACCAACGATATTGCTACATTTTTAGTTGATGCATATAATGAAGCGATTGAGGCTAAATTGGCATCAGTATTGAAACAGCTCGAAGATTTCAATTCATGTCGCCGCGAAATGGAAACACTCTATGAGGACGAAAACGAGTATTTTGCGGACATAGAAGCAGACATGGTTTATCTAGAGCGTTTTGATCAAGTTATCGTCCACCTTAAAGGTAAGCTGAAACTTAAGGAGCCAAATCGTGCTGCAGTTAACAAAAATGCCGGTATAAGATTGCCGAAAATCACCCTTCCTGTGTTTGACAGTGATCCCACTCTGTGGATGGGATTCTGGGATATGTTCCACTGTAGTGTCCACAGTGACATCCAAAAATTCACCTACTTAAGAGGTCAACTGAATGGCGAGGCGAAACAACTAATTGAAGGTTTTGCAATTGAGGGAGCCAGCTACCAAACAGCGGTTGCCCTTTTACAGAAAACCTATGGGCACAGGGATAGGATTAAGGTGGCACACATAACTAACCTTACTACTTTGAATCCTCCCTCTTACAATGTCGAGGAACTAAAAGGATTCTATGCTAGTTTTTAAAGTACACTGAGGTCAATAGAGACCCTACAAATTACCCTGCATGAAGCTAGTGTTGTGATTCTCATGAATAAATTGCCATCCCCACTAAAGGAAACATTAAAAAGAACTTTAGGTGAAGATGGTCTGGACCTAGAAAGGTTTGTCCAGGCTTACCAGACAGAAGTTTTTAATATGGAAAGTGTGGCAGATCGGACTACACCACACATACCAGTTGCTTCAGCATCCTTTGCGGTGCAGGAGGCCTCGGTGCGAAGGAAGGGTTGCAAGTTGTGCGAAGGGGCACATGTGTGGTTTAAGTGTCTGAAATACAAATCCAGTGCTCTGAAAGTTAAGCGCACAAAGCAACTCAACCTTTGCACCGGGTGCTTGTCCTCAGCCCACGGGAGCAATGGTTGTGTGAAGCCTGACATCCGTAACTGCAAGTTCTGTCGTAACAGACACTACCATATCCCTGTCAGTCCAGATCTCAATGGGATGGTGCAAAGGAGCAAAAACCTTAACAGGTAACAAAGACCAAGACGTAAACTACCACGATGTCTGTATCTTCAAAGAAGACTAGTATTATCCTCCCAACTGTTATGATGCCAACAGTAAAGGAATCAAGAGGAACAGTCAAGATGTGTACGCTGCTGGATCAGTGCTCACAGCGCACCTTCATTCTAAATTCCGCTCTAGACTCTATCCATTATGAAAAATTGGGTGTTGAAGAGCTAGAGTTGCGAGGGTTTACCGGGGGAGGGGGGGGGTGCGGTCAGTTGACATAGGACACCCTAGACCCCGCCGGAGTATGAGAGCTGTGATATAATTTAAGGTTAATGTGATATGAAAATTTCTCAGTGAGAAATTGTGCTAGTACAATGTTAGTACAAAACAACGGAGTTGTTATAGTAGTTTTAGCTGCGAAAGCAGTCTAATATTAGAACAGTGGAGATCCTTTGCAATTTCTCTCCACGATTATTTTGGGGTTTATTATGTGCACATATAAACTTATAACTTGTTATTTTTGTCACCACTCGTTGAGTGGGGTGCCTTTGTAACTACAGATCTGTGTTCAGAATCTTCAGGGTTACCCATTTTGTCAGGCAGGCTTCTTTGAAGCACGCACCTGCCTGAACCCCTTTTTCTTGTATATTTTTGGTCTACGCCATATTTAAATATATTTTTCAAAAGTAAGAATACTATGTGGTTGTTTTATTATCTGCTTTTATAGAGTTATGATATGATTACGAATGTCCCCCTCCAGTCTTAGAAATCAGGCATGTTCGTCAATGATGGAGGGGCCACTAATAAATTATAGGTTTGACTCCTGTAAGGAGATAAAGAAAACCTAATATTTAGTAGTGGCCCCGTAATCATTGACGACTGGGGCCCTCCCGACCGTCCCCTTCCCATTCGTTGATGTATTAAGGATTTTGGTTTACTTGATATGTCAGTGAAGGAGGAATGACGCCTGAATCAGCGTCTGGTCAGAAATCCACACAAGTACATCCACGATATGATGGAAAGCTTATTAGATAGTTATTCTTATTTTCTTTTTGTTTTATTTTTTACGAAGTTTTTTCGTAGTGAGAACCCAATTCATAATGACTGAAGCCATGAGTGAGGTCGCGTGCGCTCATGATGAAGGCTCCTCAGTTTTAAATGCTCTGCGCGGTAGATTCAAACTACGGCGGATTAGTGTTTGAAGAGGATGCCTTATGTAATAGGCATGTTCGTCAATGATTACGGGGCCACTACTAAATATTAGGTTTTCTTTATCTCCTTACAGGAGTCAAACCTATAATATATGCATAAAACACAATTCATCATACTGTTATTCACCAGAAGCCCAAATCTATCTATCTATCTATTGCCCGATGCCGTGATCCCCGAAGGGGTGGCCACAAACAAACTGCCCCCATGCACCTCTGTCCCCAGTCAGTCGACGCCCCTCCCCCCAACCAGCACCGCCTTCGTTCATATACTTCCTCACTCCATCCTTCCACCTCTCATTCGGTCTACCTCTCCCTCTCTGTCCCTCCACCTTGCTCTCGTACACCCTTTTAGTCATTCTCTCGCTTTCCATACGTTCCATATGGCCGAACCATCTCAAGTTGTTCCTTTTCACACTTTCCAGCACATCTACCTCCACACCACACCTCCTTACTTCCTCATTAGTCTGTCTATCCCTCCATGTAACTCCACATGCACTTCTTAAGTAATTCATTTCCACTGCTCTCACTCTTGGTCTGAGTCTCTCAACCAACGTCCATGCTTCGCTTCTTCCGTAAGTCAGTGTCGGGATTACCACACTGTCATGCAAGGACTTCTTCACTTCCATACTGACCACCCTATTTCTTGTTACTGCTTTCAGCATTCCTACAACCCTCTTCCCCTGTTGTACCCTCTCCCGCACTTCTTCATCCATAGTCCCATCTTTACTCAACACACTGCCCAGATACTTAAAAGAGTTGACGATCTCCATAGCCTGACCGTTCAGCTTCACCTCACACTCTATGACTTCACCCCTTTCGAAGACCATAACCTTGCTCCTCCCCGCATTTACCTTCAAATTCCGTTTTTTGCACACTGTTCCAAACTCATTTACCCTGCAACTCCCATTCATTATCACTAATCAGAACTGTATCATCAATATAAATTATGGGAATTTACACTTTTGAGGTGGTGGTTCGAACAAGGGACTCAGTATTGAGAGTTCACACCGCTCCAGTCAGACTGTCACCTAAATCATTATAGCATTTCTGTCTAATAGCAATGTTCCAAGCACAACACCCCCATAGAACGAAACTAGCAAGTCGGCAATTGCATTTCACTTTAATTTAATTAAGTGTTGAATTTAATACCTAATCTACCCAATGTAGCCTAGAAAACAAATTAAAATTAGGAACGCAATTAAATGGTTAACCCAATTTTAATCCAATTATATTAAGCCTAGAAAACATGAAAATTAGGAACGCAAATTGATGGTTAGCCTAATATAATACCGCCGCTTCCCGCCCCTCGTCCTCTGCTGTTACGTTGTTTCAAAGCTTCAAAGGCTGGTAACGAACAAGGCTCTCCCAGGCCGCAGTGGTCAACAATCGTAATTAGGTACATCGGCATCGTCATAGTAAGGACAAAAACGAAGTCCTGACACGAAAATACCGGCCACCAGGCACGTAAGAATACTAGGGAAGCGGGAGCAGGCGCATGAAGGAAGGAAAAGCAAGGAAAATAAAGTAGAACAAAGAAAAAGAATAGCAAGAAACTAAAAAAACAAAACACTAGCATATGGCAAAGGTTTCGAGGTTCGAAGGACCAATTTATAAGAATTCAAGAGTTAACTTACTTTAATCGTTGATAATGATAGATAGCTCAAGGATAGAATTAGGAATAGATAGAAGGTATAGTGGCCACTAGGAGTTAAGAATTAGAGTGACTTAGCATGAAACAGGTGGTTGTATTGAGAGCGGCTAGAAGATGTTCACGAGGTCGTAACTAAAGCCAGTCCGACATTTACGGCGATGAACCCGCCAGTCCCGAAAATGACGCATGCGCAGTTTACCTTATCCACCAATGCGTCATTTAACTAACTACTGTACAAGATATACCGGATTAATTATAATGATAACCCGATATAATTATGGATAATAAACCCATAGAGACTTAATACGAAATAGTACATATCTTTTATAAAGATAAATAACTTAGCCTAATACTGGCGCCTAATTTGAACTTCCAGTATATTCCTTAACCCTCCTGGCCCGGGCAGGTCCTCCAAAGGACAGTGTTGGCTACCCGGGCGATCTGGCCGAAAAACGTCTAGGCCTAGGCTACCGTATTTTTGTTAATTTAACTGCTACAAATTTCCCACGCATCTATAAACATAGTGCGGTTTCCAATCTGTAGACTAGCGTTGAGTAGAGCTCACCAAGTCAACTGGTTCAGTTGTGATGATGATTTCAGTGGAGCTAATTTTGCCGCGATGTTGACAATATGGGAGCTTTTCACAGACTAATTTCGTCTGACGTCACAACAATAACATTGATCCGACCTCTCCTTATTGTTTTCGGAGGTGCGGTGACGCAACGATCGGCTTTGTTTACATGCGTCGGACGCACGGCGTTCAGACCAAGCTGAATAGGCTTTCAAGCTTACTATCTCCTGAAAGGACACCCGGTCACCTGCCCTTATTTCGTGGTGTCCTTTGGAGTGCCTGCCCGGGCCAGGAGGGTTAACCTAAGCTGTCGAGTTACTTACGAGTCTCGACAGCCTTGACGTTGGATTTTCCAAGACTACTAACAAATAAAAGGGGGGGGGGGGAGGCGAGCGAGCGAGCGAGCGCCCCCGACAGTAACAACCAGTCTGATGGCAAAATAGGGGAGCTATCCCCCCGTCAAAGGCGGCTTTCTAGGGCCTTTCATAGCTGATGCTGAGAGGATTGGGTTTTAGTCATGTGGTGATGGGCTGGTCTATCAGAGTGAGAACTGAGCAATCTCTGCCATACCCATAGCTTACTCTGACTGTTCATTTTACTTATATATTTTCTAGATTTCAAGTGACGGCGTCTCTTCCGTGGATTGACCTCCCAATCTGCCTACCTAGAGGTTGGCAGATTGGAAGCCAAAGCATCACATTTTTCCTTTGCCCCTCAACTTTCTCTTCATAATTGCTGAGGGGCACAGGGCCCTGGGTGGGGCTTTGGTTTCCCAGGCGTTTCCTCACCCTCCTCAGCTCCCCGCCATGGAGTGGCTTCGGTCGCCCAGGCTTTATTTTGGTAGGCAGGGAGGTTTCTGTGTGGGCGCTCGGTTATGGCCTTGGCCTTGCTCGAGGCCTTGGGGCTGTTCGGCCAGGCAGCCTGGGGAACAACAACAACAACCAGTCTGATGATGATAATGATAAGATGGACAATATTTATGTGTTCTCTGGTTTCAATGAGGACAATGAACATGATGGGGGACCTGGAGGGGCCGATGTGCGAGCTGTAGCACAAAGCCCATCAACTTCATCACAGAGATGGGGTCGGGGTTAGGGACGGGGCGGGGGAAGCGCGGAGAGAGTGCAGTGGCGGGAAAATTTACCGACGCCAACACATTAATCCACACAAAACCGTTAGTAACAGGTCCAAAACAGTCCTTATTGATGCTTAATGTATTCTATGTTATGTCATATATGATTTGGTGGTACAGTATAATGTATTATAAGTCGGCTGAAGGAAGGCAGAAAGGGTCAAAAGCTGAAGGAAGGCAGAAAGGGTCAAAAGAGGGACTTTGGGAAAGTGGCTGGAACGAATGAATTAATTCCCATAAGGCCTGTTATTTCTAAAACACGTTTTTATATAAACGGTACGTACACGGTACGAATTAAGTTCAATTAACTATGTACTGTATATCGAGACCTGGAGTGTATTCAGACTACCCTATCAGGCAATAATGTTTCTGTTTGAGCAATCCTGTTTATGATCGCGCAGGGTGAACGACATTGATAGCCAAACATTGATTCTTGTCGCTGATTGGTCAGTGGCTGTGAGCGCGAAATTCAATTTTTGTTGGCGATGTCTGCGAAGGTTTTAGGCCCTGTAACATGTGCTTTTTCGGTCTATTAATTTCAATCCATACATTTAAATAAATACTATCCATCAATATAGGCTATTGGCTAAGGTAGTCACACAGTCAGCTACAGTCAACATCTTTGTTCAAGCTCAAGACAGACGGTAGGCTACCATCGGGCTATTATATCTTACAATCTTATCAGGAAATGTTGACAAAGTTATTACGGTCGTTATCTGGCAAAGGTAGCTCTTTATTCCCCGTGTAATTCTCAAACAATTCTCTGTCAGTCTATTGGGGAATTAAAACGTATATATTATTTTCCTGGCGATGTATGAATAGGCTGAATTATATAGTTTATATATAGGCTATTGTTCTTTCCCTGACGATGTAGCCTATGTGGAGGCTGAATTAAATAGTAGCCTATATATATTATCTCTTCCTGGCAGTGTAGGCTATGTATAGGCATATTTTCTTCTCCTGACGATCTATGTGTAGGCTATAGGCTATGTATAAGCCTAGCCCCTATATTAATGGAAGGTTCATTAATATTATATCTTAACCATTAGATTACCTTTGGAAATTTAACTATAGCGTGGGTAGGCTACCTTACTAAACATAGCTTAACTGACCTGTCATACTTCGATGCAATTATGCCTCAGAAATTGTTTTTAAGAAATGTAAATAGAGTAATCGATCAATAATATAGATAAGCACCGAAAAACCTGTACAGCAAGTTAAAATATAGGCTATCATTCAATTGGCATAGTAAAAACTGTAACATTTCCGATATATAACTATAAAAATGAAATACAAACCGCATAAAAAAACATAATGGGAGGTTTGACGTACCTCCCAACCTACCAAATAGGAAAACCTACTATTTGGTAGTAGTCTTGGAAAATCCAACGTCAAGGCTATTAACCTAATTGCAATGACGACTTGTCTATTTTGACTGCTATGTCGTCATTCCAACCGCGGTTAAAAAGAAAACGTCTAGAGTCTACTCCTTATCTTGCTCTAGGAGACGTTGTACATTAACCAAAACTACCACCGAAGGTGAAAAAAGCATAGAAGAGAAGAAAAAGGGGTTTACCTTAGTTACCGCTTAAGGCCCATCCCGTGTTCCGTCATGTGCAGATCCCTGTCGAACGTGCGCATGAGCGACCCTCTTGTCATCATATCTCACGTCAGCAGAAGAATGCGGATGGGCAGGGGTCCGGCGTGAGGGAGGGTATTATGTACGTTGGATTTTCCAAGACTACTACCAAATAGTAGGTTTTCCTATTTGGTAGGTTGGGAGGTACGTCAAACCTCCCAATTTGTTAGTAGTCTTGGCAAATCCAACGTCAAGGCTGCATAACAAATAGGAGGAGGACATCCAAGCCCAACATACCAAAAAAAACAATGCATAAAACAAAATTATGAATGACAAAGACACAATGTAAACAAGAGAGTTTAATAATCATCATCATCATCATCTCCGACGCCTTGCTTCCCCCTGGGAAACCCCCACTAGAGGATGGCCATGACAGAAACGTCTCCAAGCTACTTTGTCAAGACATGCCTCCCTTGCCCGTGCCACAATGCCCCTTCCACTACGTGGAAGTTTTTCTTCAATATATTTTTCCACTTTCTTTTCCCATACCATAGGTGGTCTTCCACTACTAGCGGTTCCACTCACCTGACTCCCATATATCTTTCTTGGCATTCTGTCTTCATCCATTCTCTGAACATGACCATACCACCTCAAAGTACTTCTCTTTATCCACTCAACCACACCACAATCAATGCCCAAAGCCTGCTCTTCCATTCCAAAGGACTCGTACACTTCCCTATTACTTGGCCCATCTAGCCTATTCATGCCAGCTGCCATTCTGAAAAAGCTCATCTCCACAGCTCTTAGTTTGAAGAGGTCCTCGTCACTTGCTGTCCATGTCTCGCTTCCATACGAGAGTGTTGGGAGCAGCACACTGTTTCTCAGTGACTTTTTGACTTCCTGGCTAACCATTCTTCCTTTGAGAATACTATCAAGTTCTCCAATCACTTTTCTCCCTTGCATTTTTCTCTCTTTTATCTCACTCTCCATTTTACCATATTTGCATAGTACAGCTCCCAAATACTTGAAACTTTCAACCTCTTCTAGTACTTCATTTTTCAATTTTATTTTACAACTTTTCTTGTGTTCTTTCTTCTTTCTATATTTTTCCTTAAAATCTATAGTTTCATGCATTCTTCTCTCAAACACCATTACCTTACATTTCCCTACATTGACCTTTAACTTTCTCTTTTCACATACCCTGTCAAAGTCAGTGACCACTCTCTGAAGTTCTTCAGCATTTTCCGCCAACAGGACTGCATCGTCCGCATATAGGCATGTTAAAATCTTCCATGTTCTTCCCTCTGATTCCAGTCTAGCTCCCACACCCATTGATACAGCCCTACATTCCCTAATCACTCCATCCATGTATATATTGAACAACCAAGCTGACATGACACATCCCTGTCTTACACCTACATTGACCTCAAAACTTTCACTTAACTTATCCCCTACCTTCACATTTGCCATTGCATTCCTATAAAAAGATTTTACTGCCATTAGCAACTTTCCTCCCACACCATATACTGTTAACACATCCCACAGGCCCTCCCAGTCTACTTTGTCGTAGGCTTTTTCCAAATCCATGAATGCTGCATAGAGTTTTCTGTTTTTGGCCAGATACTTCTCTACCAACAATCGCATTGAGGCTATCTGGTCAACGCAGCCCCTGCCCTTTCTGAAACCTCCCTGTTCCTCGCCTATTTTGTCATCCGTTATCTTCTGTAGCCTCTGTGTTACTACTCTTGCGTGTACCTTTCCAGGTATGCTAAGCAAGCTAATTCCCCTATAATTCTTACACTCTTCTTTACTACCCTTCCCTTTGTACAAGGGTACTATCACTGCTTTCCTCCAGTCCTCTGGTACACTTTCCTTTTCCCATGTTAATTTACATAACCTATGCATTATGTCAACAGCTTCTTCTCCTCCATATCTCAGCATTTCACCTGGGATGTTATCTACTCCAGCAGCTTTGCCCATTTTAAGTCTATTGATTGCTTCTTTTACTTCTTCTCTGCTTATCTGGCTTTCAACTACCCTGTTTATTCTACCTCTCTCCATTCCTATGGATGAGATCTTTGCCTTCCCCCTACTCTTTACAGCTAAGCTACTAAAATGATCTTTCCATACTTTCACCACACCATCACCCTCTACCACTTCCCCATTCATGTCCCTCATCCTACCACCTGAGACACTCTCAGTCTTCTTCCCTCTGGCTTCTTTCACAGCTCTGTAGTATGCTTTCCTGTCATTCAGAAACTGTTCACTAATCTTTCTCCCATATGCCTCATCTGTCTTCCTTTTAGCGTCTTGTATCGCCCTCTTCACTCTTTGTTTCAATTTTTTATATTCTTCTTTCCTCGCAGATAATAAAAGAGTGAAAAACTGAGGAGTAGCTAAAAAGAACAGTTTTAACACATGCCCGTCATTCATACTAATGCAAAAACATAGACTTGTCTTAAACCAAAAAGATACGGTACCCAAAATCCCTTTTCTTCCAAAATCAACAAAAACATTGAACACAATAACAAAACACAATTTTCAATGTGACAAAAACACTTATGTACTGTAACAATACATAATCCCAAACTTGCAATCAAGTGTTGCAAACCCGTACTCCTCCCCCCCCCCCCCCCCCTTTGTCAAATAAAACAAAGGAAAAGAACGAGGGACAAGGGGGGAAGACCAGGTATCTTCGCCAGAGCACTAGGAAACACGACCCCCAAGAGCCATCGCCGGCCGAGGGGGTCGAACACTGGACATGGAGAGGTAGAAGGAGATGAAGGAATTGATAGAAGACCACAAAACCGCTGAGGCGATGTCAGGTAAGGATCGACTTTGCAGGAACCGGAAGGAGGCAGCAACGGATCGCACATCGTGCGCAGAACCCCTACAAACAGGGTTACCGGCACGAATGGTCCGACAAACGTGGCGTCCCATCTGCACCTGCGAGAGCCTCCCACCCGTCCGAGGAGACACCCACACAGCAGTACCCGAAGGCGGCGCCACAGACGCAACAGAGGAGTGCAAGGCTGACACCGGGCACAAAACATGGCGAGTATGCCCACGCTGGAAAGCCTGGACGGTGAAAGGCTGGAAAACGTGGGACTCCCTCTCATTCGTGGCAACAAAATGAGGGGAGGAGGCGAACGTGACGCCATGCAAGGACGGGGAGAATCGCACGCAGTCCCGGGGCCGTGACAATGCCGCTAGTGCAGACACCCGATCCCCAGTCGTCAGAACGACAAGGAAGAGTGTACGCCCGAGCAACGGAACCGGTGTAGCGGCCCAGGTATACGTGGGTGAAGCCAGAAGGTCCAGAGCCCGCCCCAGATCCCACTGTGGAGGGACCTGGCGCGGAGGCGGGCGTTCCCGGAAGGCAGCCGTCATGAAGGAAGCCAGCTCCTGCGGTGCAACGACCAGCCCAGCGACGGACTCAAAGACCCCCCGGACGGCAGACAAGTGGTTACGTATAGCGTCGACGTGAAAGTGACGTGTACGGAAGAGGTGAAACAAGGAGTGGACGACGAAGGAAGGAGAGCCAACTGTCTGGCGAGGGTCCTGTACCCACCTAGTAAAAGACCTCCAGCGGGACCCGTAAGTCCCCCAAGGAGAAGGCGGCCAGGAACGCTTCAGGAAGGCAGTCAGGTCCCGGCCGTGGACTGGGAGCCACCGTGCCTCATGAACATTCACGATGTGAAGGCCAACGAGGTCCGCAGGTCCCCAACCTAGCTCAAGTGGAAGTCGGAGACAGGTAGAGGGACCGGACTCGGGCACCACCGCGTCAACCGGGCGTACCAAGCCCGTGCCGGCCACAGAGGCGCGAGTAGCCAGACGCCGCCGCGGTACAGCCGCAGCCTCGCGAGGACTTCGCACATCAACAGTGCGTCTGGTGGCGGAAAGATGTATATCGACCGCCACCCGTTCCAGTCTACCATGAAAGCGTCCGGACCCCCCTCCGGAGTGCGAGGCCGGAGGGATAGGTACTGAGGCAACTGGCGCGGCACCTCCGATGCGAACAAGGCGACCTCCGGAACACCCCCGGAAGCCGCGAGGTCGTCGAACACAGTCTGTTGCTTTGCCCATTCTACAAGAACGCCCTTTCCTCTCGACAGGGCGTCCGCCCACAGGGTGGCAGTCCCGGGCAGGGAGGAGGCATGCAAGGAGAAGGCGAGTCGGTTCGCGAGGAAGAACAATTCCACCGAGATCCCCAAGAGAGTCAATGACCTGGAGGACCCCCGCTTTAGGAAACAGTGAACAGCTGTCTGAGTGTCCATCCCGAAGGCCACCGACTTGCCCCGAAGGGCCAGCGCGTGGTCCCTCAGGAAGACCAAACGAACCAACAGTCCGAGGGCATAGACGGGTAAGGGGAGGGAGACCCACCCATCTGCCGGGAAGTGGACGTCCCAGGTTTAATTGGGAACCGCACCCCACCTCGCTCGACGCATCTGTGTCTACCCAGATCGTCGGCGGGGGGGCGGTCCAGGGCACAGCCGTAGAGAGCGTGCCCCGAGCAACCCAGTGACCGAAGCGTCGGTGAACGGTACGCGGGAGCGGCAGGAGCCGAACCATAGGGGTCAACGGAAACACCTCGGGGCCCATGAGGAGGAGGCGGCGTAGCCTGAGGCTCCCTAAGGGAATGGGCAGAGCGGCCCAACGCAGAGAACCCACTAACGAGTCCCAGAGCCACCCCGGGAGGGAGACCGAGTGCAACACGGCGAAGACCTTCCGCCGAAGGTGCACCGCGTCCGGCAGACCCCGGGTCACCGTAGCGCCGGACAAAACCCATGCGAGACCGACCCGTGGCACGACACGCGACGGGGTCAAGCGTGACTCGGGAACATTGATGGGGAACCCCAACTGTGCGACGTGGCGAACGACTGTGAGGGCGTCGCGTACGCACAGTCCGAGGGCTTCGGAAACTATCAACCAATCGGCCAAGGAAAACAGGAGCTGGAGCCCGCTCCTGAGGAGTGGACCCAGAGCCTGTCCCACCAGTGCGGAGAAGATCCGCGGCGCGATGTGGAGACCGAAGGGAAGGCCGGCGAACAGGAACACACGATCGGAAGTCCGAACGGCCAAGAATCGCTGGAATCGAGGATGGAGAGGAACGAGCCAAGACGCATCCTGGAGGGCCAGCGACACTACCCACGACAGAGGGCGCAGGGCCAGGCGTACCTGGGGTACCGGCAGCATCCGAAACCGTGTGTGCACGATGCGCCCGGTGAGGGCCGACAGAGCCACCACCGGGCGCATCGCGTCGCAGTCCTACTTCGGTACCAGAAATACACGGGAGAGGAAAACCGGGTGACCGGAGGGCAACTCCCTCGACGATACCCTGCCCGTGCATGGATGTGAACACGTGGGCCACCTCGGAAGAGATGGGCCGGCGTCGGTGACAAGAGCGGAGTGGGGGTCTGGACGTCCTCCTCCAGGGGAGACCCCTCCGCGCAATCCGCTGCCCCCAACGTCCCTCGCGGCCACCGAGGGGCGCAAGGGAGAAAACAACCCGTGGGAGCTCCCGAGAGGAGGGGAGCGACCCGGGCAGCCAGGCGAGAAGGAGAACAAGGAGACCGACCCAGAGAACCTACACATTGTTGTGACGTGGAGGTACCCCCGGTACGGTCCGTGCGGGCATGAGCGCCACGTTGACCTCCTCTACCCCCCCCCCCGTCATCGAAAAGGGCGGGCCACCCCAACCCCTGGCCGGCGCGGGGCTGACCCCGGCGAAGGGCGGCCGGAAGTGGAAGGCCGGCCAGCCCCGACACGGCGGGGATGAAAAGGGGGCAAGAACAGAAGGGCGAGGCGGAACTGACGCACTGGCCTGTAACGACCCTATCCCGCGCCCGTGCATGGCGGCAGCACTTGCAGCAGCACCCCGAAGAGGACCGGCAGAAGGACGGGACTGAGAAGACCCCGCTCGCAACACAGCGCGTCGTTGCGTTTCGTAAGCAGGGTCCGCCGATAGAGAAGCGTAGCGGCCCCAAGCATCCCGCGCAAAAAAGCCCCGACGGAGAGAGCGTAGAGTACAACAAACCCTGACGAATATCCAAGGGGGCTGTCCGGCAGAACGAGGACCGTACCGTCCGGCGTTGCCGAGGTGCCACGCACAAAACCGCCTTCAGCTCGGGAACCAAAGACACCGCGAGCCGAAGGGGGATCCGCCGAACGCGGCCCAAACCCTCGCGAAGATCGCCTGGTGCAGACGCCGCGATAAGCCGCAGGTGGTGAACAGAAGTCTGGAGGGAACCAAAAGACAAGAGAAGAAGTTCGGCAACCCACCGTCGCAAGGGAAAAACCCTGTCGACAGAGGACTGAACTGGGTGAGAGAAGAACGGGGTAGCAATAGAACAAAGTTCAAGAACGGGCGCGCCGAACCAGGACCAGAACGCGCCGTCCAACCCGCCGACAGACACAAGAGGAGGCAAAAGCATTGATGACTCCGGGGGAGGGACTGAAGGAGAGCCGGCGACGGAACGGCCGGCGAAGTCGACCAGGCCCCCAATGGGAGAGGGTGATCGAGCAAGATGGCTAAGCCAGGCGTACCGTCGTCGCACAAACCCGTCCCATAGGAGGACAGTCCCGGCAACACAGCCAGGGACTGAACATCCGGAAGGATGTCCCGGCGGCTGAAGTCTGACCAGAGCGTAGGCCTGCAGAAGGGAGGGGGACCGCAGCAGGGGTAGGTAGGGTGAGGCGCTGAGGGTGTGTCACCGCCAAGAAGCGCGATAAGAGGGAGTCTTGCATCGACTCCAAGCGCCCGTCGATGCGTGACACAAGCCACCCCTGCATAGCCGACAATCGATCCGAGAGAGGCGACCCCCCCCCCCAAGAATGGTCGGCCCGCAGGGGTGAGCGCGAGCGGGAGCGAGATCCACGACACGAACCAGCAGAGTCGCGGCCCAAGGAAGGCGAGCGACCACGGTTGTGTCGCCACGGAGGGACTCGTCCCTGAACACGAATGCCCGAGGGGGAAACAGCACCATCCCCCTCTGCCAGCGACACGTCAGCCCCTGAGAAAGGGGACCCCGAAACCTCGCTATACCCCACCGAGCCAAGAGGAGGGGTACCCCCGTGGCGAGACGGTAAGTGAAGGTCAGGGAGAGAAGAAGGAGGAGGAGCAGGACGACGGGAGTGGGAAGGCTGGCCGGGTGAAAAGACAGCATCTGGTGTTCCCAGGCGGTCACCCATCCAAGTACGAACCAGACCCTACGTTGCTTAACTTCGCTGAATGGACGAGAAGCGGTGCATTCAACGTTGTATGGCTGTTGGCTGAAAAGAGGTCAGAAGTAGCTGCGGGGGGAAACAGAGCAAGGATCCCCGGGGCAGAGATAACAGAGCGGCCCGACACCGAGGCGGAGGAGGGAGGGACCGCCACCGTGGGACGAGACCGTGAAGGAAGAATAGGCACCGAAGCAGGTGAAGTAGGAGGAGAAGCAACTACATCCTGGCGGACCCTCCTGGACAGTGTAGGAGGAGGGAGCAGAGGGCCAGCTACAGTCTGAACCTCCGCGCGCGTAGAGGACAAAGGAAGAGGACGTCGTACGAGCAGGGGAAGCGGGCGGAAGGTAGTAGAGCCCCAACCCGGAGAGGCCAGGGGAGGGCGCACAGGGGCAGAGCCGCTAACCCCGGCCTCAGGGCGAGAACCATGACGAGGGCGATGGGCGCCGTCAAGGCGATCAGGAGGACAACGAGGGGCAGGAGAGGACAGGCGACGAGGCGAGCGAGAGCGTGGACGGAGCAGGGGATCCCCCCGACGATGTGACGACCGGCTGCGGGACCCAGGGGAGAGGGCCAGGCGAACGGCCTTCAGTCGGGTCAGGGATACCCAGGGCGACGCGGATCCGGGCGGCAACAAAGGCCGGGTAACGGTGGCCCACAGTCCAAAAGTGGCGGGAGACTATCGCCCACACCGACTGGAGGGAAGCAGAGGCCACTGCCGCCGCCGAGGAACCAGGGCTATGGTGCACCACATCCACCAGGGCCAGGCACGGGCCACACAGAGCAGGGAGGTAGGCCGTAGAGGACACACAGTGCGAGTGGCGCAAGCAGGACTCGTGGCTCACCAAGCACGGGGAGCTACAACCATGGCGAAAGCAAGGCAGCCTACCTGCACTGGAAGAACACACACCATAATCAGCACGTCGAAGGAGTAAGTGGAGAGAATGTCCAAGAAGAACCAGGGAAGGAGCATGGGGAAACAGGAACACACATGCAAACAGGTATCCGTACTCACCCTAAACCGGGAGCACAGAGGTAGGTGAGTAAGGCGGGCGAGGTGGAAGAGCACTAGCAGAACCTGCAAAGATGGAGAAAGTGTTAACCACCACTCAACATCTTACATGCAGGGCGTATAACACCAGTAAAGTGCACACTCCAAATAGTATCAGGCAACAAGATGACATAAAAAAGGTCAATAGTGAAAGCCAACTATTACCGCAAATTTGCGGGCCAATGGAGGCACAAGAAATAAAGAACCTAACATATTTGAGTCCCATGGGAAAAAGCGATCATGCTGTGATTGAATTTGAATTGACAGTGGAATTTCTGGAAGGCAGAGAGGAGGAACATAGGGAATATAGACTAAATTATAGTAAGGCGGATTATGAATCATTACGAGGATACTTTGCAAATATAGATTGGTCATTTATTGAGCAAGAACAGAATATTCAGGTAAAATACACCATGTTACTAGACATTTATAGGGAGGGGGTAGATAAATATGTACCAACATTTAAGGATAGAAAGCTGGCTAAGGAGAAAGAGTGGTTTAACATGCGATGTCACATTGCCCAGAACAAAAAGGACTGTGCATGGAATAAAGTGAGAAGGAGACACACTGAGGAAAAATGGAATGAGTATAAGAATGCTAGAAACAACTATGTCAAGACTATAAGAGAGGAGAAAAAGAACTTTGAAAAAGATATAGTAAACAAATGTAATAAAGAACCCAAACTGTTCTATAGTTATATCAACAGCAAAACAAAAATAAAGGACAAAATAACAAAGCTTAGGGTAGAGGGTCAATTATATGAAGACACAGTGGGTATGTGTGAAATTATGAATGATACATTAACATCCGTGTTTGTGGAGGAGGATGACTATGTAGAACCTGTGGTGGAATTGAACGAGATACAGGGACTAGAGTCGATAGAAGTCAACAAGGATGAACTAAAATCATTGTTGGAAGAATTGGACGTGAGAAAATCTATGGGCCCAGATAACATTGCTGGATGGGTATTAAGAGAATGTTCTGAACAACTAGTGAGACCTATTTTTAATATTGTTCAACACTCATTAAACAAGGGGGAACTTCCCTTAGAATGGAAACAAGCCAATATAACTCCAATATATAAAAGTGGAAATAAAGAAGACCCGCTAAATTATCGACCGGTATCCTTAACGAGTGTTATATGCAAGCTTTGTGAAAAGATTATTAGAAAAAGATGGGTGGGTATGTTGGAGGAGAGGGAAATAATTTCAAGCAAGCAGTTCGGGTTCAGAAAAGGTCATTCGTGTACCACAAATTTGTTGAGTTACTATGATAGGGTAATTGACATTGTACAAGGGAGGGAGGGGTGGGTAGATTGTATTTACTTAGATTTCAAGAAGGCATTTGATAAGGTGCCTCATAAGAGATTGTTGTGGAAGCTCAGGACTGTGGGGCGGGTTGAGGGAGTATTATTAAAGTGGATGGAAAACTATTTAATTGGGAGGGAAATGCGAACAGTAATAAAAGGAAAGTTCTCCTCGTGGAAAAGGGTAAAAAGCGGAGTGCCTCAAGGATCGGTGTTGGCCCCAATCATGTTTTTGGTTTTCATCAACGACCTTCAAGTGGGAATAGGCTCATATATATCTATGTTTGCTGATGATGCAAAATTAATGAAGCATATTACAAGTAGGAGTAGTTGTGAAGAATTACAGAGAGACCTAGATAAGTTATATGAGTGGAGTCAAACTTGGAAAATGGAATTCAACACGAGTAAGTGTCAGGTTCTTGAGATGGGAAAAAGTAAATATAGACCTTCTTGGGGATATAAAATAGGAGATGAAATAATTAGTAAAGCTGTGAAAGCAAAAGACCTAGGAGTAGTTGTGGCAGACAGCTTGTCACCTGAACAGCATATAAATAAAATAACTGGTGAAACCTATGCAGTGTTGACTAACATGAGAATAGCTCTGAATTATTTAGATGAAGAGATGTTAGCAAAAATAATAGGGACAATAATACGACCAAGACTGGAGTATGCAGCAGTGGTGTGGTCTCCACACCTTATAAAACATAATAAAAAACTGGAAAGAGTTCAGAGAGTTGCCACTAAGATGATAGCTAGCCTTAGAGACCTGCCTTATGAGGAGAGATTGGAGAGGCTAAAGCTGCCAACGCTGAGGGAGAGGAGAGAGAGAGGTGACATGATCATGATGTTTAAGTGTGTGAAAGGTTTTGAGAAGATCGACAAGGGAGATTTTGTGGTGAGGGACGAGGGAAGAACCAGGGGTCATGATTGTAAGTTGAGGAAAGTTATATGTAAGTCTGATGTAAGAAAGTTCAGCTTCCCGTATAGAAGCATTGAGTGTTGGAATAAGTTGGATGGGGAGGTGGTGGGAGCAAGAAATATCCAAACTTTTAAAGCAAAATTGGATAAATGTAGAGAGAGAGACAGGACAACACGAGCTTAGGCTCAAATCCTGTATACTACAATTAGGTGAGTACAATTAGGTGAGTACAACCGTACCGACACCACCCTCCCGCAATTTTGCGGGACCCCCAAGCGATCTCCGCAAATTTGCGGGGAGCCGAAACGTCCCAGAGGACCGAATCGAGCTCTCCGCAAATTTGCGGGACCGGCCGAGATGGTCCGGCGCCGAAAAAGCGAGAGGAGCGTCTAGGGAATACCAAAAAAGGCCACAAAAATGCGTCATCTCCTTATGAACTCCAAGCGATGATGGCCATCAAGCTGAGCAGTGTCTTCCTTGAATTTATCCTAACTCAACCGGTAAAGGGAGAGGCAAGGAAGACACACCAGGGGAAAGGAGGCACATCCCCCAGGAACCACCCAACCCACAGAGATAGAGCAAAGCCCATGAGGAGAAGTGGCAGGGAGGGTGTTTCGCACAAACAGGGGCCCCCGTGGGGTACCCCTGGATTGGGCAAAAAGACTATGAAAGGATGGAGGTGAAACAGGAAGAGAAAAAAAAAAACAGTAAATGAAACTGGTGAGAAAAAGGGTGGCCTAGCCGTGAGCAGAGAATGTGTCAGGGGCAAAAAACCCTGTGGTGTGAAGGAGGGGCCCCCGTGGGGTACCCCTGGATTATCACGAACCACCTGTCGCCCAGGCCCTTGAGACACAGTGAAGGCTCGAAAGGGGGGACTCGGGAATAACGCTAATAATGCGGCCGACACAAACTCTACAAACAGCACTGCCACCAACGAAATCTCAGATTGTTTACAACGGTACACCTAGGCTATGAAAAAATGAAAACTCATAGGGACATAGCAATTCCTGAATGAGAAAACGAGCTAGGCTAAAATAAGCTAAAAGCTAAACTATGCCCAGACTAACAGGAAAAAAGAATATGAAAAGAGAAAGAATTAAAAACATATACGAGGAACGCCAGGCGCCCCCGTACCTTCGGTAGGCTATTTCCACACGCGTCTCCATTATACACACTTAGGAGCCCATTTACGTGTGCCCTAGATCACGTAACATCTGTCTAACAAAAAAGAAGGCCAGATAAGCCGAAACGAACCTAAAACAGGGTGAATTGAAGGAGCATAACAAAAGCGGACTCAAACAATGGAGCGCGTGAAAAAATGATGACAAAAAAGGGTCGCTCATGCGCACGTTCGACAGGGATCTGCGCATGACGGAACACGGGATGGGCCTTAAGCGGTAACTAAGGTAAACCCCTTTTTCTTCTCTTCTATGCTTTTTTCACCTTCGGTGGTAGTTTTGGTTAATGTACAACGTCTCCTAGAGCAAGATAAGGAGTAGACTCTAGACGTTTTCTTTTTAACCGCGGTTGGAATGACGACATAGCAGTCAAAATAGACAGGTCGTCATTGCAATTAGGTTAATAGCCTTGACGTTGGATTTGCCAAGACTACTAACAAATTAATCAATCAATAATATAGACAAACGCTCAAGAACCTGTACAGCAAGTTATAACCCATTACAATATATCATTGGCATAGTAACCTTACCAATACAGTATATAACGATACAAATTTAATAAAAACTGCAAAAAAAAAAAAAACATTAACTCGTCGAGCCTCGAACCCTTGCGAGTAGGCTTACGGATTTAAAAGCGAAGTCGTTACCAACTAGGCTACGCTTACCGCACTAAAGCCCTGACGAAGTAGCTGTGAGACTTGCGCTCCAAGCTGCTTGTTTTATGTTATATATAGCAAAATGGTCATGATAACTATGATTTTTATAGGTGTGCCACCTTATAATTGAGATTGCGACACATAAATAACATGGAGGGAGGCTATTTAAGTGGAGCCCCCATCCTAGCTGCTAATCGGTTCCGCAGAAATAGAGCTAGGATTGAAACAGCCAAGATCGGGGCACTGTTTCTTATGGGGAAAATTCAATCGGTTCCGTGCTCATGCCAAAATTTGCGTCTTTTTCTATTTTTTGCCTATGAAAACATGTTTTATTGTACACAAATTAAATTTTATGCATTATACTGTATCATATAATACACCATAGAATAAGTTTTTAATAACTAGAAAAAAAGGCCCAATATCTAAACAATTACTGCACTTTTTTCCAGTGTTAGGCTATGAAAACATGTTTTTTGTCTAGGCTACATCAAGTAGCCTAGGCCTAAATCTTATGCATTGTAAATAATAATATAGACATGGCTAAATGACAGTCCTAACCATAAATACTGTAGATTGGGGCATTGTTTCTATCATGCGAAAATGTTTAGGCCTAGCCTAGGCCTAGGTTCTAAATTCATCCAGCCACCCCTCAAGTACCCATTTCGCCCCAAATACATCCAATAAATACATATTATGAGGAAAAGACGTATAAATACGTATTATGAGAAGATTACTTACCACACAGATTTTATTATAAATCATTGTCATATTTAGCCTAGCCTAGGCTAACATCGTCTAGGCTAGGCATTTCAATCGCTTTCGTCCGACATGGACTGGTCTTTGCTCTGTGTTTTGAGCATGAAATTCCTTCATTGCTACCACCAGGCCAACCATCCCTATCACTAGATGTACTAGAGGTTATAAGAAACGCGAGAGATAAGGGTTCAGGCACAAAAAGGCTTGCAAACGGTTGTTTTGTCAACACAGATACTAGCTAAACTGCAAGCGTCTGCTTAGTGATGACGTCATACAAAGATGTGATGGCGGCATCTTGTGCATTTGACGATCGGATCTCGGATTCACTCGGATTTCGTCTCTAAACGGCAAGCGCCTGGCAGATTCTTTTGTTATGTTAAAACAAAATTATTGTTTTTGTTTGTTTTCTAGTTTTATGTTAAGTTTTTTGTTATTTTTGCTATTTTTTCGGGTTTCGGCTGGGATTTTGATGCAAGAATTGAGGCTTTTGGCGCGAGAATTGAAATTGGGAATATTTGGTGTGTGGTGCGAGAATTGAATAAACGAAGACCGGTGTACCGAAAATGGGGGCTCCACTGTATGTCCGAAGTGTTCCATACAAGTCCGAAGTTTTCAACTTTTCAAGAATACTTCGGACACCATTTAGGATAAGGATAGCTCTCTTATTATGGGCGATAATTTTAGGAGGCTTCCTGGATTACGGCACACTATCACCACACATCACTTGACATAGTTAAATCTCTATAATGTGTTTACAGTCAGGATTTTGTTTTTAAAAACCTCGAAAAATTCCGAAGTTACCCCAGTTTACGGTACTGCTTTCAATGTTCCTACAACCCTCTTCCCCTGTTGCACCCTCTACTGCACTTCTTCATCCATAGTCCCATCTTTACTTAACACACTGCACAGATACTTAAAAGAGCTGACAATCTCCATAGCCTGACCGTTCAACTTCACCTCACACTCTGTGACTTCACCCCTTTCGAAGACCATAACCTTGATCTTCCCTGCATTTACCTTCAAATTCCGTTTTTCGCCTGAAAAGGCGAGACGGCATCCTGATGGGGTCAGACAGTCGCGGCTGGCCCGACCTCGTGCGAACCCTGGAAACCATCACGTTCAATATAACAATATAACAAAATATAACAAATATAACAATATAACAATATAACAAAACCAAGGTTAGGCATTGTAGATTGAGACGAGGCAATGTGAAAAAGAGCGGTGCATACCCATGTTCAGTGTGTGGAAAGGGTGTGGGCGCTAACGCGATTCAATGTAGCATCTGTCGACGCTGGATGCACCATGGGAGTAAGCGCTGTAGTAGAATAATGGAACCCCTGCCAAAGGATAAATCAGAAATAAATAAATTTAAGTGCGTACTGTGCAAAGGCGAGCTTGTGTTAAGTGATTATCCTGTGGCTGTGAATTTTGGAAATGAGTCATTGGAGCTGGTGGACAAGTTTTGTTACCTAGGAGATACCATCTCTGCCGGTGGTGGGGCCGAGGCTGCCACTGTCGCTAGAATTAGATGTGGCTGGGGGAAGTTCAGAGAACTGCTGCCAATTCTGACCATGAAGAGAATGCCTCTCCCCCTGAAGGGAAAGGTGTATGCCTCATGTGTTAAAAGTGCAATGACGTATGCCTCAGAAACATGGGCCGTTAAAGTAGAGGATATCAACAGAATGGAACGTAATGAGATGAGAATGTTGAGATGGATGTGTGGGGCCAGGCTGCAGGATAGAATAACAAATGTTGAGCTGAGGAGACGTTTAGGTATAAAGAGTATTAGCGAAGTGATGCGTACAAGTAGACTGGGATGGTATGGACATGTGGAGAGAATGGATGAGCAAAATTGGGTGAAAAAATGCAGGTCTGTGATTGTGGAGGGAGCTGCACTAAGGGGTGGACCGAGGAAGACCTGGGATCAGACTATACGTGCCGATCTCAAATCCAAAAACTGGACAAGTGAAGCAGCCCTTAACAGGGTTGCCTGGAACGCCGCCATTAGGACAAGAGACTGAAACTGCACGTATGTGTGGAGCACTCTTAAAATGTTATGTATGTATAAATAACATATCTTGGTGCCTCCTATGTTAAATATAACTTCAACAGTTTAAAAGAGCAGCAGGCAACACCAGACGGAGAGACACAGAATGAGAACAGGGAGCACTACAAAAAAACACGTCCGTTTGGGGCAGCCGCAACCCGAAAAGAGACAGAATGAAGCTCGAGTTCGAGCTAGAATAGACGCGCATGGTAAGCCTGCCTGTATAATGGCGTGCTATGAATTCGTAGATCCTTATACTGTACTATCTTTTATATAAATTTTTCTTGGTGGTATCTGATTCAATGACGTTCCCTAGGAACTATGTAAGGGATGTTCTTTTTCAATTATTCGGGCTGCATTAAAGGTCGTGGTGCATGGGTTGAGATAAACATGGAATAATAATCGCCAACCTGCACATAACTATCTTGCCAAGTGCAATGGCACTGAAATAAATATTAACAATAGTATAAAGGATTTTGTGGATCATCTACACCAGACCTGTGACATCATAGGAGTGTAAAGCCACCATCCAGTCCAGGATGAGGATACTCCTGTGACGTCACTATGATGTCACAGGTCTGGTCTAGCCAGACAATCCACAAAATCCTTTGTACTGTACCATTGTAAATAATTATATCAGTGCCATTGCATTTTGCAAAGTAGTTATGTGCAGGTTTACGATTATTATTTTATGTTTATCTTAACCCATTCACCACCACCTTTAAGCATTATCCGCTGGGTGCCCCTAGGGGCCCCGAGGGGCCCTAATACTTGATTAGGCTATCACATCATTGACGGAGAGAACCACTATTAAATTAATATTTCTATTAAGGTGTGAGTGCCAATGATGTTACAAGAGTACCGGGACGTGATAGCCAGCTTGGCGACGGTAGTGACCATCATACAGTTCCTGAGCGGCATTGACATATGTCGCAAGATTGTCAAGCAGGGATCCACAGGGGAGTTCTCAGGCTTCCCCTTTGTGGGCGGTGTCTTCTCTACAAGGTTAGAAGTGTATTAAAAGTGCAGTTACTTATTCTTCAGAAACATATATTTATTAGTGGCCCCTCCATCATTGACGAACATGCCTATTACATAAGGCATCCTCTTCAAACACTAATCCGCCGTAGTTTGAATCTACCGCGCAGAGCATTTAAAATCTGAGGAGCCTTCATCATGAGCGCACGCGATCTCACTCATGGCTTCAGTCATTATGAATTGGGTTCTCACTACGAAAAAACTTCGTAAAAAATAAAAACAAAAAGAAAATAAGAATAACTATCCAATAAGCTTTCCATCATATCGTGGATGTACTTGTGTGGATCTTTGACCAGACGCTGATTCAGGCGTCATTCTTCCTTCTCTGCTCTGCGCTCTACCTGCCCGGACGTGTCTCCCCACGCTCCGCTGGTTCCGCATTTGCTGCGTCCCTAGTGAGTTTTTTCTCATTTGTTTACTCCGGGATGTATCGAGTAAGGTTAGGATATGTGTAGCAGGAGTGTCCTGGGCTGGTTGCCCACAGTGCAGTGTATTTTGGGTCGTGTGTTTGGGGCATCTATTTCGGATGTACCCTCGTGGTCCTGTTGTGGACGTGATCTTTTCACAGTTGAGTTAGCTTGTGATGCAGGCGGCTTTCATTACGCATTCTTTTATCTTTCTGATGAGGCAAGCTGTGCTTCTGACGTTCCCAGCGTATTTTTCTTCACTTAGTGAAGTTTTTTCTGGGTCCCGAGTCAGTCTTCCCTTTGTCGGAAGTCTTTACTACAGTGGTGTGTTGGCGGTGGTTCCTGTTGTTATATTTCCAGTGTTTTTGTTTATATTTCAACATTTCTTATGCCGTCTGCTTAGGCCTAGCCAGCCGCTCGTAGCTTTGCCACATGTACAAGTGTTATTGTTTATTTTATAAATATGTCCTACTGTGTCATGTGTATCCTGGTTTAGTTGTGTATTGGCTAATTCCACGGACTATGTATGTTTCCTGGTTTAGTTGTGTATTGGCTAATTCCACGGATTATTGTGTGGGCCCTGGGCTAGTCGTGCTTGGCTTGCTCCCAGGTTCGTTGTGCGTTCAGTTGGTTTCTGAACGGGGTGGGTTAGTTTCCGGCGGGTTTTTCTCGGTTTCACCATGAAAAACCCGGCCGAGAGCCGTGTTGGGCCACGCGTGGTTTCAACACAGGCTTGTGTCCCCGGCGAGGAGGTGTCTGTGGCTCTCCAGGACTGCATCTCTGTGTTGGTGCCTGTTTCAGGCTCCCTATGATCCCCGGCGGTCTGGCTGTACCCATCTAACATTGTTCATGCGGACAGATGTTATGAAGTTTTTCTACCCGGTTTTACAAACCAAATAGAACAAACCTAGCTGTTGATTGAGGGCTTTCCTCCCCGGCGATCTTTTACAAAGAAGTGGGGACAGGAACTTATGGGGTTAACGTTGTTTACATCTCACCCGGCGGGTGCACCTTGGTAGGGTGGGATGAACGTCTTGGTCATTCAATTTAGTTAACCGATCCATTTTAAGTGGTACTTTAGGTATCACCGCCTTCAGACTTACAGCGATCGAAGGCTCAATTAGGTTTAACATCTTTTCACAAATTTTTCACACCCGGCGGGTGCTCCTGGGAGGAGGAAATAAGGAATTTACAATTCCATATAGTTAACCAGTTAATTGAGAGATACGTTAATGTATCGCCGCCTTCAAACTTACGGCGATCCTTTGTGACAATTCGTTAGAAATCAGATCTCGTATCAGCCTGCCCTGTGTTATTCTGCTAAATAATTCTGGTGCCGGCGTCTTTGTGGGGGGGTTGTTTTTCCAAAATTGAATCTTGAGACAGTCACCACCAGAAAGACTATGTTATAAACGCCATACTGGTCCTTTATATTATGTCAGAGGGTATTCTTAACTTTCTTAGGACATGTTTAGATATTCGGAAATCTTTATAGGATCCCGCCGCGTAGCGAGCTGTGATCGTTTTGACATTACGTCTCGTTACCCGGCGGGTTATTGACACGTGTGTGTGTGTGTGTGTATGCGATCATGTTGGGTTAACCTTATGAGCATTAACTCCTGGAAATTTTCTTTTTTTCCAGAGCTGGGCCCCGGCGGACCAATACAGACCCTGCAGTAGTTTCCCACCAGTCTCTGTCATGGCTACCTTTGCCCCAGTTTTTGCTTTATGCATTACCCCTACCTGTGCCGGTATCCATATTTTTGCGCACACTCTTTGCATCAAGTGTGTTAAATGTCTAGACCGTTCAAGGGGTCTGTGGGTGATGCGCAAATGTTCCTTTTGCTCCCAATTAAGTGTCAAAGTCCTCCGCGATAATGATAAGACCGCAGCGGTCGCCTTACGAGAGGTTAGGCAACAGATGGCAGCGTATACTACGATTGTGGCTCATAAATCACTTCAATGTGACAATGTCCCTCTTTGGGATAGGCTTCTTGTTGAGCACCCTCCCCCTAAACGTCCCTCTCGAGTAACTAGTCGTAAGCCGGCAGAGACTGGTCAGGTTTCTGTGTCTTCTACTGCTACTGCGAAACATCAACGAGAGCCTACACCCCCGGCGGCAGCCTCCTCGTCCCGGGAGAGATCTCGGTCTAGGTCACCTCTCAGACACCAGCCATCTAGTCTTGCCTCTTCACCATCGAGTAAGAAGAGTAAGACAGAAAGTTCCACCAGTGGTCACGGCGATAAATCCTATAAATCGAAGAGTAGTTCACGGTCACACCGCAGCCATAAATCTTCAAAGAGGGATTCCCATGATAAAAAGGCCTCACGACATTCACCAGTTTCTAGTGCTTCTCATCGTACCTCTACCCCAGACAGAGTTTGTGTTCGGGCTCAGGGGTCCAGTATAGTGCCTGTACCTAAAGATGATTTACCCATTAACATTTTAACCCTGGAATTGGAGAATTCAGGGGGCTCAGGGGTTGAGAGTGTTGCGGACTCCCAAGGGAGTGTAGGCCAAGGCCTAGGTGTTTGGCGTTATTCTCAGCCAGGACCTGACCACCCACTTCCGGCTCAAACTATTCACACAGTGGCTGACGTCCACCGGGACGCGGCGATCCCATCCTCTATCCCTGACTTATCTTGGCAACAAGGTGATACCCCAGCTTCGGCGGGATCTTCTCAGGAGGAACAGGATAAAAAAGACGAGGTTTCAATTATCTCAGATATGGAAGGGCAAGAGTCAGGTTCAGGCTTAGACGCCGCACAAGATCTTAATGATTCACTAGTTAGTACATCATCAAGTCAATTTGTCACTGCACAGGAAATTGATGGGCTACTCAGTAATGCTATATCTAAAAAATTTAGCCAACAGCAGGAAACTCCCACAGTGGACTTGGGAGCTCCCACGACAAGCTCTACGGTACGGCCTCTGATGACTTCTATTGCTTTAACTCAGATCCCTCACCCCTCCCCCTCTGTCACCATCAGTGGTTACTAGGCCTGCTACGGCGGCATTGACCACTTCGAATATAAGGGTTATAACGGATGTCAATCCGCCCCCTCTAGACAGAGCGCCTCTCAGAAAGGTAGCTATGCCCTTGCTTTACGGACCAGACGAGTCATGGGTCCTTTTGACCCCCACTAAACCAGAGATTGCCCAACCTACTTTGTCAGGGGAACTCCCAGTACCGCGTGAGTGGGTCATCCAGGGCAATAAATCTAAGAAATTAAGGGCCTTGGATACTTTAGGCAATGTACTAGATGTCAACATCAAGGCTATACCTAGTTATTATCACCAAGATTATTTTGTTTATGCTGCTAAGCCGGCTTTACCCTCTGCCTCAGCTTCAAAACTGTTTTCAGACTGGTCTAAGCATGACGGATTTAATGACATTAAGACTCTGTCAGCTCTCACTCCAGAACTCGATTTGCTAACCGTCACAGACACAGCAGCTAATCCCACCAGATCCCTCAAGATACTCATTCTTGGTTCTCCATGCCAGTGTGTTCTGCCGGCAGAGTCCCTTCAGCTTTGTTTGCTTTCTTAGCTGCCCCTAAAATTAATCTCTGTGAGCTAAAAGAACCTTTCACTACCCCTACCTCAACTCACCTAGAACGAGAATTTAGGCTAAGGGGGAAAGCTTTTCGCCTGTTCTCTCAATACGTAGTGTCTCAACAGATAGCAAAGTCTTTGCTCCGGTCCACTCAGGCAATCGCAGATGTGGACGCCAGATGATCGGTTGAATTGTCCCGGCGACTGCTTCTTCAGTCGTCAATCCAATCTTTGGGTGACATCCGCACCGCCTTGCTTAAGGCGGTACGAGCGAGACAAGACCTCCGAATGTCCTTAGTCCGAAAACTGCCTGATCGCATTGCGAATCAGGTGGTCATGTCACCAGTGCTCACTCCCTCTTTAACCCTCTCCGACATATGACGCAATTTTGAGCCTATTAGGGATACTTTAAAGCCTTTATTACCATCAGGTTTTTTTACAAACCTTTATTTTAGTTACTTCAACCTCTGCAGTTGTCTTTGAGTTAGATGTGGGCAGAAAACTAATTTTGGAGAGGTAATTATAAGAGTGAGAGAACTCTATTTCTTATTGCTAATCTGGCAACCTCTGCGTCATATATGTCTGAAGGGGTTAATGTCCCCTGACGTGTGGCGAACGGTGTTTAATATGACTCAGGCCTTTAAACACAGTCCCACCCCTTCTAAGAAACCTGCCTTTAACTTCCCCAAACCCAGGCCAGTCGCTAAGGCTCAGCCGGGGGGATCTAAGCACTTTCTTCCACCTAAGTCCTCCTCCTCCCCTCAAGGTCAGTACAGGCATAGACAGAGTAGGTTTTCAGGTCAGAGAGGACGCGGCCATAATAAGCCAGGTCAGGGCCCGTCTTCGGCCAACGCCAGCCAGCCGGCGAAGCGTCCACCACCACCAACTCCACCACCATCAAAAAACTAAAGTCTCTCTCACTCCCGGTGCCAGTCTTAAGGCCGGCGGATCCGAGGGTAGTACAGCCGGCGAACCCTTGTCTGCTAACTGGGTCGTTCCGAACGTGTCACCAAGCATGGCCGTTAAACACTTGGGCACGGATGGTGGCACGCAAAGGCATCACTTGGCAGTGGCTCCGGCGACCTCGCTTACGTCAGCCGACAACGGCGAATTTTGTTTCATTAGAGGTGGAGTCACTGGTCCAGGAAATGATTGCCAAGAATGTCATCATCCAGGTCCCCCCAAATTACCCTGTATTCACGTCCAAGCTATTTTTGGTTCCCAAAAGGAACAGTGTTCAGATGAGACCAGTCGTAGACCTGTCTTATCTGAACCTTCACATTCACAACGAGTCATTCCGTATGTTAACAGTACACCAAATCAGGCTAACACTTCCGCCGGGAGGTTGGATGTGTTCCCTAGACCTGACAGACGCTTATTGGCACGTATCGGTAAACAAAAGGTTTCAAAGGTTTCTGGCCTTACGGATCAGGCACCAAAATTTTGTTTTTCAAAGGATGCCATTCAGTTTGAACCTGGCACCTCGATTATTCACGAAATTAGTCCGGCAAGCCCTGATGCCGTTATTAAAGCAAGGAATCAGAGTGTTGTGGTACCTAGACGACTGGCTGCTGGTGGCAGAGACAGAGCAATTATGCATCAAACATGTCAACATAATTTTAAATCATGTCAAAACTCTAGGGTTCAAGGTAAATCTGGTAAAATCAAACCTTGTTCCCTCACGAGTAATTCGGTGGATTGGGCTGGTCTGGGACACAGCTGCTCTCACTCTGAGTCAGAGTGTGGACAATCGCAACAGGTTTCGCAGGAAACTGTTCATGTTTCTTCACAGTGACTACGACACGAAGGGTCTGGGAGTCTCTGGTCGGCTCTCTCAACTGGATTCAACTAACTGTAATGTTGGGCCGGTTGAAAGTAAAACGTTTAATATTGGAAGGCAACAAATATTTCCCACTCTTACCGGCGGGAAAGTTATGGCCCATCCCAAAATTAATCCACACCTTACTAGCGGTCTGGGCGAAGAGGGAAACGTTGCACTCAATAATGTTATGGACCTCTCCTCCGCCATCAGTATGGGTAGACACGGATGCGTCAGGCACAATAGGTTGGGGATTTCAGTCAAATCAGGGGCACCAGGGTCAGGGGCTTTGGTCCCACTTAGAAATCTCCCACATCAATGTCAAAGAATTACTAGTCCCCTTGTATTTCCTTCAGGCTCACGGCCCTGCTTTAAGGGGCAAGTCGGTGGCCTTCAGAATGGACAATCTGAACGCAGTTCACTGTATTCAGAAACAAGGGTCAACGAGGTCAAGGAAGTTGCTAAACGTGTCGGAAGAGATTTTTACTCTAGCCAACAGACTAGACATTTATCTTCACGCATCTTATCTCCCAGGCGTAGCAAACGTCTGGGCAGACGCTCTGTCCCGGAGACAGAGCACGACAGTAGAATGGGAGCTCAAGCAACCCATTTTCAACCAAATGATTGCAGAGCTCTACCATCCACAAGTGGATCTGTTTGCGTCCGAGGAGACTCACAAGGACGAAAGAAGACGAAAAGAAGTTTTTCTGGAGAGTGTGGGAGGGAAAACTCAAGAAATGGTATATAAAGCGAAGGGACGAAGTAGGGAGGGAAGGGGAGATGGTGCGGGTGACGGGGGAGAAGGCAGAGAGAGGGGAGGTGGAGATAGAGAGAGAAACAGTCCAAGTGGAGGCAGAGGGAGGGGAGGTGGAAACGGAGCGAGAAACAGTCCAGGTGGAGACAAGAGGAGAGGAGACAAGCTAGGAAATAAATTGGGAGGGGTACGTACAAAAAAGAAAGGAACGGGCAGGGACGAGAAAAATAGGGAAAATACTGGAAATGCTAAGTTCATGTATACAAATATTGATGGGTTAATTTCCAAAAAGATTGAGTTTGACGAATATGTAAAGAGAGAGAGGCCCGGGGTAGTATGTTTGACTGAAACTAAGCTTAACCAGGAGGTAGACACGAATATAATTAGTTGTGCAGGATACAGTACATGGAGAAGAGACAGGTTAGGAAAGCTAGGAGGAGGAGTGTTGATCATGGTAGATAATAAAATTACTGCTAAAGAATTAAAACTTGGTGATAGCATTGCTGAAGTGGTAGCAGTTGAAATTGAGGATAATGATAGGTCAAAATTGGACATTGTATCAATGTATTTACCTCCTAAGACTAAATCTTGGAGCAACGATGAATATAATGAATTAATTTTGGAAACCTTGCATATGTTAGAAATTATTTGTAAAAGGAAAAATAGGCTTATTCTTGCAGGGGACTTTAATTGCGGGGAGGTGGATTGGGAATGTTTGGATGCGGGTTCAAATGAAAATACTTGGGGTAGCAAATTTCTTGAACTAACAATGGGGTATCTATTAACACAACACGTTACGGAAAATACAAGATTTAGAGGAGGTGATGAACCATCAAGACTTGACTTAATTATCCAAATCTTAATTATCCAAATCTTAATCTTCCAAATTATATTTTGAAGAAAGTTCAGTCTGTTCTTAACAGGGCCGCAAGACTAATTTTTGGTGTTCTACCTAGAACTCCTACTACATCTCTTCACATAGAACTGCACTGGCTGCCAGTAAGAGCAAGAATAGAATTTAAGTTGTGTTTGGTGACTTTTAAGGTTCTCAAATTTGGTGAGCCTAAGTACCTTGCGGAGCTTCTCAGGCGCCCACCGGCACACCATGGTGTAGTTGTGCGTCATGACAATGACCCTTTTCGTCTTGATGAACCAAGGGCTTTCCAGCAGTCTTCTTTCTTTGAGAGGTCATTCTCCTACATGGCTCCGAGGTTGTATAACAGGTTGCCGCTGTCCATGAGACAACTGAGTTCTGTTGAATGCTTCAAGAGACAACTTAAGACTTTTCTCTTTGAGAGAAGCTATGATCTTGAGAGAGGTGTCATGACAGATGGCTATAGAGTTTAGGCTATTTTGCCACTGCTAGTGATTGTTAAATGTGTGTTGTATATAAGCCTTCTTTTGATGCATTGATTTTTGTTCTTTTTTCTTTCTCTTTTCGAGCGCTAGTGAATTCTTCGGAAAAATTGGCGCTTATGAGAAATAAGTAACATGCTTATTATTATTATTATTATTATTATTCACCAAAGACCCCCAAGAAATAAAGAACCTAACATATTTGAGTCCCATGGGAAAAAGCGATCATGCTGTGATTGAATTTGAATTGACAGTGGAATTTCTGGAAGGCAGAGAGGAGGAACATAGGGAATATAGACTAAATTATAGTAAGGCGGATTATGAATCATTACGAGGATACTTTGCAAATATAGATTGGTCATTTATTGAGCAAGAACAGAATATTCAGGTAAAATACACCATGTTACTAGACATTTACAGGGAGGGGGTAGATAAATATGTACCAACATTTAAGGATAGAAAGCTGGTTAAGGAGAAAGAGTGGTTTAACATGCGATGTCACATTGCCCAGAACAAAAAGGACTCTGCATGGAATAAAGTGAGAAGGAGACACACTGAGGAAAAATGGGATGAGTATAAGAATGCTAGAAACAACTATGTCAAGACTATAAGAGAGGAGAAAAAGAACTTTGAAAAAGATATAGTAAACAAATGTAATAAAGAACCCAAACTGTTCTATAGTTATATCAACGGTAAAACTAAAATAAAGGACAAAATAACAAAGCTTAGGGTAGAGGGTCAATTATATGAAGACACAGTGGGTATGTGTGAAATTATGAATGATACATTAACATCCGTGTTTGTGGAAGATGACTATGTAGAACCTGTGGTGGAATTGAATGAGATACAGGGACTAGAGTCGATAGAAGTCAACAAGGATGAACTAAAATCATTGTTGGAAGAATTGGACGTGAGAAAATCTATGGGCCCAGATAACATTGCTGGATGGGTATTAAGAGAATGTTCTGAACAACTAGTGAGACCTATTTTTAATATTGTTCAATACTCATTAAACAAGGGGGAACTTCCCTTAGAATGGAAACAAGCCAATATAACTCCAATATATAAAAGTGGAAATAAAGAAGACCCGCTAAATTATCGACCGGTATCCTTAACGAGTGTTATATGCAAGCTTTGTGAAAAGATTATTAGAAAAAGATGGGTGGGTATGTTGGAGGAGAGGGAAATAATTTCAAGCAAGCAGTTCGGGTTCAGAAAAGGTCATTCGTGTACCACAAATTTGTTGAGTTACTATGATAGGGTAATTGACATTGTACAAGGGAGGGAGGGGTGGGTAGATTGTATCTACTTAGATTTCAAGAAGGCATTTGATAAGGTGCCTCATAAGAGATTGTTGTGGAAGCTCAGGACTGTGGGGCGGGTTGAGGGAGTATTATTAAAGTGGATGGAAAACTATTTAATTGGGAGGGAAATGCGAACAGTAATAAAAGGAAAGTTCTCCTCGTGGAAAAGGGTAAAAAGCGGAGTGCCTCAAGGATCGGTGTTGGCCCCAATCATGTTTTTGGTTTTCATCAACGACCTTCAAATGGGAATAGGCTCATATATATCTATGTTTGCTGATGATGCAAAATTAATGAAGCATATTACAAGTAGGAGTAGTTGTGAAGAATTACAGAGAGATCTAGATAAGTTATATGAGTGGAGTCAAACTTGGAAAATGGAATTCAACACGAGTAAGTGTCAGGTTCTTGAGATGGGAAAAAGTAAATATAGACCTTCTTGGGGATATAAAATAGGAGATGAAATAATTAGTAAAGCTGTGAAAGCAAAAGACCTAGGGGTAGTTGTGGCAGACAGCTTGTCACCTGAACAGCATATAAATAAAATAACTGGTGAAACCTATGCAGTGTTGACTAACATGAGAATAGCTCTGAATTATTTAGATGAAGAGATGTTAGCAAAAATAATAGGGACAATAATACGACCAAGACTGGAGTATGCAGCAGTGGTGTGGTCTCCACACCTTATAAAACATAATAAAAAACTGGAAAGAGTTCAGAGAGTTGCCACTAAGATGATAGCTATAGCCTTAGAGACCTACCTTATGAGGAGAGATTGGAGAGGCTAAATCTGCCAACGCTGAGGGAGAGGAGAGAGAGAGGTGACATGATCATGATGTTTAAGTGTGTGAAAGGTTTTGAGAAGATCGACAAGGGAGATTTTGTGGTGAGGGACGAGGGAAGAACCAGGGGTCATGATTGTAAGTTGAGGAAAGTTATATGTATTTACCTAATTGTATTTACCTAATTGTAGTCTTATGTAAGTCTGATGTAAGAAAGTTCAGCTTCCCGTATAGAAGCATTGAGTGTTGGAATAAGTTGGATGGGGAGGTGGTGGGAGCAAGAAATATCCAAACTTTTAAAGCAAAATTGGATAAATGTAGAGAGAGAGACAGGACAACACGAGCTTAGGCTCAAATCCTGTATACTACAATTAGGTGAGTACAATTAGGTGAGTACAAGCTTCCTCTATACCTCACCCGCCGGACGAAAACGCCGGCAGGGGGGCCGGACGCTCTGGTGACAGACTGGAACAGATGGAGCTCCATCTATCTGTTTCCGCCGCCAGATGCGTCACTAATGTGCCACGTAGTGAACAAACTACGAGATTATCGAGGCTTAGTCTCGCTAGTCGGATCCCTGTGGCCAGCGCAGTTGTGGTACCAGCAATTAAAGACGTGGTGCCCGCACCCGGTGTCGCTCCCGGTCGGGTATTTATTAGTGGCCCCTCCATCATTGACGAACATGCCTATTACATAAGGCATCCTCTTTAAACACTAATCCGCCGTAGTTTTGAATCTACCGCGCAGAGCATTTAAAAAACTGAGGAGCCTTCATCATGAGCGCACGCGACCTCACTCATGGCTTCAGTCATTATGAATTGGGTTCTCACTACGAAAAAACTTCGTAAAAAATAAAAACAAAAAGAAAATAAGAATAACTATCTAATAAGCTTTCCATCATATCGTGGATGTACTTGTGTGGATTTCTGACCAGACGCTGATTCAGGCGTCATTCCTCCTTCTCTGTTCTGCGTTCAGCCTGCCCGGACGTGTCTCCCCACGCTCCGCTGATTCCGCATTTGTTGCGTCCCTAGTGAGTTTTTTCTCATTTGTTTACTCCGGGATGTATCGAGTAAGGTTAGGATATGTGTAGCAGGAGTGTCCGGGGCTGGTTGCCCGCAGTGCAGTGTATTTTGGGTCGTGTGTTTGGGGCATCTATTTCGGATGTTCCCTCGTGGTCCTGTTGTGGACATGTGAACTTTTTCACAGTTAGTTAGCTTGTGTTGAAGGCGGCTTTCATTACGCGTTAGTTATTGCTGCCTTTTATCTTTCTGATGAGGTAAGCTTTGCTTCTGACGTTCCCAGCGTATTTTTCTTCACTTAGTGAAGTTTTTTCTGGGTCCCGAGTCAGTCTTCCCTTTGTCGGAAGTATTTGCTACAGTGGTGTGTTGGCGGTGGTTCCTGTTGTGATATTTCCAGTGTTTTGTGTATATTTCAACATTTATTATGCCGTCTACTTAGGCCTAGCCAGCCACGCGTAGCTTTGCCACATGTACAAGTGTTATTGTTTATTATTTATAAATATGCCCTACTGTGTCATGTGTATCCGGGTTTTAGTTGTGTATTGGCTAATTCCTCGGACTTTGTTTGTTCCTGGTTTAGTTGTGTATTGGCTAATTCCACGGATTATTGTGTGGACTTAGGTTAGTCGTGCGTGGCTTCCTTCGTGTCCGTTGCACGATCAGATGGTGTCTGTTCGGGGTGGGTTTACTTCCGGCGGGTTTTTTCTCGGTTTCACCATGAAAAAAACCCGGCCGAGAGCCGTGTTGGGCCACACGTGGTTTTCACACAGGCTGGTGTTCCCGGCGATGAGGTGTCTGTGGCTCTCCAGGACTGCGTCTCTGTTGGTACCTGGTTTCAGGCACCCTTTGATTCCCGGCGGAATGACTTTACCCATCTATAAAACGGTGTTCATGCGAACATACGTTATGTAGTTTTTCTACCAGGTTTTACAAAACCACATGAAAAACCTAGCTGTTGTTAAGGGCTTTCCTCCCCGGCGATCTTTTACAAAGAAGTGGGGACAGGAACTTATGGGGTTAACTTTTTGACATCTCACCCGGCGGGTGTACCTTGGTAGGGTGGGATGAACAACTAAGTCACTTAGTTCATTAACCAATCCATTTAAGTGATACTATATGTATCGCCGCCTTTATACTTACGGCGATTGAAGGTTCAATTAGGGTTAACATCGTTTTTCACACCCGGGGGTGCTCCTAGGTGGAGGAAATAAGGAATTTACAATTTAATTTCGAGTTAACCACTTAATTTAGTGATACAATTAGGTATCGCCGCCTTCAACCTTACGGCGATCTTTTTGTGACAATTCGTTAGAAATCAGATCTCGTGTCAGCCTGCCCTGTGTTATTCTACTAAAATATTTCAAGGGCCGGCGTCTTTATGGGGGGTTGTTTTGTTCCAAAATTGAATCTTAAGACAGTCACCACCAGAAAGACTATAATCGCCATGCTGGACAGTTATATTATGTCAGAGGGTATTCTTCACTTTCTTCAAAAGATTTGTTTAGATATTCTGAACCCCGCCGCGTAGCGAGCTGTGATCTTTGTGTCATTACATCTCGTTATCCGGTGGGTTATTAACACTTGTGTGCGAACATGTTGGGTTAACCTTATGAGCATTAATTCCTGGAAATTTTCTTTTTTTCCAGAGCTGGGCTCCGGCGGACCAATACAGACCCGGCGGTAGTTTCCCCACCAGTCTCTGTCATGGCTACCTCAGCCCCAGTCTTTGCTTTATGCACTACCCCTGATTGTTCCGGTATCCCTATTTTTGCGCATACCTGTTGCATAAGGTGTGTTAAATGTCTAGACCGTTCAAGGGGTCTCTGGGTTATGCGTAATTGTTCTTTTTGCTCCCAATTAGCTATCAAGGTCCTTTGCGATAATGATAAGACCGCGGCAGTAGCTTTAAGAGAAGTACGGCAGCAGATGGCAGCTTACACTACGATTGTTGCGCATAAATCACTTCAATGTGACAACGTCGCTCTTTGGGATCGATTGCTGTTTGAACACCCTTCCCCCCCTAAACGTTCCTCTAGAGTCACGAGTTATAAGCCGGCGGAGACTGGTCAGGGTTCTGTATCTTCGGCTACTACACCAAAACGTCCAAGAGAGCCTACACCCCCGGCGTCCGCCTCATCGTCTCGGGAGAGATCTCGGTCTCGGTCTCCTCTCAGACGCCAGTCTTCTAGTCGTGCCTCTTCGCCAGCGAGTAAGAAGAGTAGGACGGAAAGTTCCACCAGTGGTCACGGCGGGGATTCCTCCAAATCTAAGAGTAGTTCTCGGTCACACCGTAGCCATAAATCCTCTAAAAAGGATTCACATAAGAAAAAGTCCTCTCTACATTCACCAGTTTCTAGTGCCTCTCATAGTACCTCTACCTCAGACAAAGTTTGTGTTAGGCCTCCAGGGTCCAGTGCGGTGTCTGTCCCTAAAGAGGATTTACCTATTAATATTCTAACCCTGGAATTGGAAAGTTCAGGAGGTTCGATAATTGAGAATGTTTCAGACTCCCACGAGAATTGTAGGCCAGGGCCTCGGTGTTGGCGGTTTGCTCAGCCAGGGTCTGACCAACCTCGTCGACTCAAAACGAGTCACACAGTAGCTGATGTCCACAGGGACACGGCGTCCCATCCTCTATTCCTGACCTTATTTTGGCAACAAGGTACCCCAGCTTCGGCGGGGTCTCAGGAGGATCAGGAGGAAAAAGACGAGGTTTCTATAATTTCAGAGATGGAAGGGCAAGAGTCAGGCTCAGGCTTAGACGCCACACAGGATATTAATGATTCACCTGTAAGTTCATCATCTAACCAATTTGTTACTGCACAAGAAATTAATGGGCTACTGACTGATGCTTTATCTAAATTATTTGGTCAACAACAGGAAACCCCCACTATGGACTTGGGGGCTCCCACGACAAGTTCTACGGTACGGCCTCTGATGACTTCAATTGCTTTGTCTAAGATCCCTAACCCTCCCACTTTGTCACCATCAGGGGTTCCTAAGCCTGCTACGGCGGCATTGACAACTTCAAATGTCAGGGTCATCACAGACGTCAATCCTCCACCTCTAGACAAGGCGCCTCTCAGAAAGGTAGCTATGCCCTTGCTTTATGGACCAGACGAGTCATGGGTCCTTTTGACCCCCTCTAACCCAGAGCTCGCCCAACCTACCTTGTCAGGGGAACTCCCGGTACCGCGTGAGTGGGTCATCCAGGGCAATAAGTCGAAGAAATTGAGGGCCTTGGATAATTTGGGGAATGTATAGACGTAAACATCAAGGCTATACTAGTTATTATCACCAAGACTATTTTGTGTATGCTTCTAAACCAGCGTTACCCCTGCCTCAGCTTCAAAAACTATTTCAGACTGGTCTAAGCTGGATGGGTTTAATGATATTAAGACTCTGTCAGCTCTTACTCCTGAACTTGATTTACAGACCGTCACAGACGAAGCAGCTAATCCAGTTTTGAAGGTGGGGCAGTTGGGGCCAGGACCTTGGGTAGATTGGGAGATAGAGGCTCAAAACTTTGCAACCACTTTTACTTCTAAATCTTCCCACCAAATCCCTCAGGATACTCATTCTTGGTTCTCCATGCCGGTAGGTTCTGCCGGCGGAGTCCCAGCAGCCTTGTTTTCTTTCCTAGCTGCCCCTAAGATTAATCTTTGTGAGCTAAAAGACCCCTTCACTACCCCTACCCCTACTCACCTAGACAGAGAATTTAGGCTAAGGGGGAAAGCTTTTCGCCTGTTCTCTCAGTACATAGTGTCTCAACAGGTGGCTAAGTCTTTACTACGGTCCACTCAGGCAATCGCAGACGCGGATGCCAGAAGATCGGTTGAATTATCCCGGCGACTGCTCCTCCAGTCGTCAATCCAATCCTTGGGTGACATACGCACCGCCTTGCTTGAGGCGGTACGAGCAAGACAAGATCTCAGAATGTCTTTAGTTCGCAAGCTACCTGATCGCATTGCGAATCAGGTGATCATGTCACCAGTGCTTACTCCCTCTTTAACCCTCCCGCCCCGGCTACGCATTACATAAATATTCCCCAAAATCCGGGTGTTTTGGCCGAAAAACGTCTAGGCTAGGCTACCGTATCATTGTTATGCTGACTGCTTCCCGCATTCCCCCGCATCCCCAAGCGTAGCTGTGTTATTTACCTGTAGAATGGCGTTAAGTAGAGCTCTCTAAGTCAAGTGCTTGATTTGTGATGATGATTTCATTGGAGATAACTTTATGGCCAAAACAGCCACTTTACACTACTTTTCGATACTTAACAACAACATACAGGCACACACGAACAAGCGACGCTCTCCTTCTTGTGGCCGGAGATGCGGGGCGTCGGTCCAGCCGGCTGTTGTTTACATGCGTCGGACCGACGCCTCGCACACGTAGCTCACAGGCTTTCAAGCAATGGTACAATGTTGTACCACCCGGGTTCCTGGGGGCAAAACATAATGGTACACACGTGTACCACCCGGGGTTGAAGGGTTAATGTCCCCTGAAGTATGGCGAACAGTGTTCAATATGGCACAGGCCGTTAAGCACAGTCCCACTCCAGCTAAGAAACCTGCATTTAATTTCCCCAAACCCAGGCCATCTGCTAAAGCTCAGCCAGGGGGATCTAAACCCTTTCTTCTACATAAGTCCTCCCACTCCCCCCAAGGTCAGTACAGGCATAGACAGAGTCGGTTTTCAGGTCAGAGAGGACGCGGCCAGCATAAGCCAGGTCAGGGCCAGTCTTCGGCCAACACCAGCCAGCCGGCAAAGCGTCCAGCACCACCAACCCCACCATCAAAAAACTAAAGTCTCTCTCACTCCCGGTGCCAACCTTAAGGCCGGAGGACCCGAGGGTAGTACAACCGGCGAACCCTTGTCTGCTAACTGGGTCGTTCCGAACGTGCCACCAGGCATGGCCTTTAAACACTTGGGCACGGATGGTGGCACGCAAGGGCATCACTTGGCAGTGGCTCCGGTGACCTCGCTTACGTCAGCCGACAACGGCGAATTTGGTTTCTTTAGAGGTGGAGTCACTGGTCCAGGAAATGATTGCCAAGAATGTCATCATCCCGGTCCCCCCAAATTACCCTGTATTCACGTCCAAACTATTTTTGGTTCCCAAAAGGGACAGTGTTCAGATGGGGCCGGTCGTAGACCTGTCTTATCTGAACCTTCACATTCACAACGAATCTTTCAGAATGTTAACAGTACACCAAATCAGGCTAACACTTCCGCCGGGAGGTTGGATGTGTTCACTAGACCTGACAGACGCCTATTGGCACGTCTCGGTCAACAAAAGATTTCAAAGGTTTTTGGCCTTACGGATCAGGCACCAAAATTTTGTTTTTCAAAGGATGCCGTTCGGCTTGAACCTAACACCTCGATTATTCACGAAATTAGTCCGGCAAGCCCTGATGCCATTGTTAAAACAGGGGATCAGAGTGTTGTGGTATCTGGACGACTGGCTGGTAGTGGCAGAGACACAACACTTATGCATAAAACATGTCAATATTATTTTAAATCATGTCAAAACTCTAGGCTTCAAGGTAAATCTGGTAAAGTCAAACCTTGTTCCCTCACGAGTAATTCAGTGGATAGGGCTGGTCTGGGACACGGCCGCTCTCACTCTGAGTCAGAGTGTGGACAATCGCAACAGGTTTCGTAGGAAACTGTTCATGTTTCTTCACAGTCTGACTACGACGCGGAGGGTCTGGGAGTCTCTGGTAGGCTCTCTCAACTGGATTCAACTAACTGTCAAGTTGGGCCGGTTGAAAGTTAAACGATTAATATTGGAAGGCAACAAATATTTCCCGCTCTTACCGGCGGACAAATTATGGCCCATCCGAATTAATCCACACCTTGCAAGCGGTCTGGGCAAAGAGGGAAACGTTGCATTCAATAATGTCATGGACCTCTCCTCCACCAACGGTATGGGTAGACACGGATGCGTCAGGCACAATAGGGTGGGGATTTCAGTCAAATCAGGGGCACCAGGGTCAGGGGATTTGGTCCCACTTAGAAATCTCTCACATCAATGTCAAAGAATTACTAGTCCCCTTGTATTTCCTTCAGGCTCACGGGCCGGCGTTACAGGGCAAGTCGGTGGCCTTCAGGATGGACAACCTGAATGCAGTTCACTGTATTCAGAAACAAGGGTCAACGAGGTCAAGGAAGTTGCTAAACGTGTCGGAAGAGATTTTTACTCTCGCCAACAGACTAGACATTTACATTTCACGCATCTTATCTCCCAGGCGTAGCGAACGTCTGGGCAGACGCTCTGTCCCGGAGACAGAGCACGACAGTAGAATGGGAGCTCAAGCAACCCATTTTCAACCTAATGATTGCAGAGCTCTCCCATCCACAAGTGGATCTTTTTGCGTCCGAGGAGACTCACAAACTCCCTCTATACCTCACCCGCCGGGCGAAAACGCCGGCAGGGGGGCCAGACGCTCTAGTGACAGACTGGAACAGATGGAGCTCCATCTATCTGTTTCCACCGCCAGATGCGTCACTAATGTGCCACGTAGTGAACAAACTACGAGATTATCGAGGCTTAGTCTCGCTAGTCGCGCCGCTGTGGCCGGCGCAGTTGTGGTACCAGCAATTGAAAACGTGGTGCCCGGACCCGGTGTCGCTCCCGGTCGGGTATTTCCACTTAGACACGATTGGCAACCTAGCGACCTCGCTGACTTTTGCATTATGGACATTCAGGAGGCCAAGTGGCTAGCACCATACGGTAGAGATGTGACCAATAAATTATTAAATCAATATACTCAGTCTACGAAACGACAGTATCAATCACATTGGCAAACCTTTACTTCTTGGATCATTAGAACAGAACAGACTGTGCCATCGGTAGCTTTAGTTTTCAATTATTTAAATTATCTGTTTTGAGCAGAAACGTTTATCTGTGGTAACGTTAAAAAATCACTTAACTGCGATTAGAGTGCCCTTTTTAGACCTTACAGGTCTCTCCATACCGGTAGCGGAGGAAACAGGTTTTATGAGGGCATGTTTTAAACTCCGCCCACCTCCCCGTCAGCTCATGCCTACTTGGTCTCTGGACAAGGCATTGTCTTTACTTCACTCTCGTCTGTACCAAAATACTGCAGATTTTGCATTACTCTTAAAAAAGGCTATTTATTAGTGGCCCCTCCATCATTGACGAACATGCCTATTACATAAGGCATCCTCTTCAAACACTAATCCGCCGTAGTTTTGAATCTACCGCGCAGAGCATTTAAAAACTGAGGAGCCTTTATCATGAGCGCACGCGACCTCACTCATGGCTTCAGTCATTATGAATTGGGTTCTCACTACGAAAAAACTTCGTAAAAAATAAAAACAAAAACAAAATAAGAATAACTATCCAATAAGCTTTCCATCATATCGTGGATGTACTTGTGTGGATTTCTGACCAGACGCTGATTCAGGCGTCATTCTTCCTTCTCTGCTCTGCGCTCAGCCCGCCCGGACGTGCCTCCCCACGCTCCGCTGGTTCCGCATTCGTTGCGTCCCTAGTGAGTTTTTTCTCATTTGTTTACTCCAGGATGTATCGAGTAAGGTTAGGATAGGCGTAGCAGGAGTGTCCTGGGCTGGTTTCCCGCAGTGCAGTGTATTTTGGGTCGAGTGTATGGGGCATCTATTTCGGATGTACCCTCGTGGTCACGTTGTGGACATGTGAACTTTTTCACAGTTGAGTTAGTTTGTGATGCAGGCGGCTTTCACTACGCGTTAATTATTGCTGCCTTTTATCTTTCTGATGAGGTAAGCTTTGTTTTCTGACGTTCCCAGCGTATTTTTCTTCACTTAGTGAAGTTTTTTCTGGGTCCCGAGTCAGTCTTCCCTGGGTTGGAAGTTATTGCTACGGTGGTGTGTTGGCGGTGGTTCCTGTTGTGATATTTCCAGTGTGTGTGTATATTTCAACTGTTATTATGCCGTCTGCCTAGGCCTAGCCAGCCGCTCGTAGCTTTGCCACATGTACTAGTGTTATTATTTATTATTTATAAATATGCCCTACTGTGTCATGTGTATCCGGGTTTTAGTTGTGTATTGGCTAATTCCTCGGACTATAATTGTTTCCTGGTTTAGTTGTGTATTGGCTAATTCCACGGATTATGGTGTGACCTTGGGTTAGTCGTGCGTGGCTATCCTCGTGTCGTGTGTTGTTCAGATGGTGTCTGTTCAGGGTGGGTTTCCTTCCGGCGGGTTTTTTCTCGGTTTCACCGTGAAAAAATCCTGGCCGAGAGCAGTGTTGGGCCACACGTGGTTGTTAACACTGGCTTGTATCCCCGGCGTGGGGGGGTGTCTGTGGCTCTCCAGGACTGCGTCTCTGTGGGTGCCTGGTTTCAGGCCTCCTTTGATTCCCGGCAGGATGGCTGTACCCATCCATATAAAACGGCGTTCTTGTGGACATACGTTTTGGGAGTTTTTCTACCTGGTTTTACGACAACCACATGAAAAACCTAGCTGTTGTTTAGGCTTTCCTCCCCGGCGATCTTTTACAAAGAAGTGGGGACAGGAACTTATGGGGTTAACTTTTAAACTTCTCACCCGGCGGGTGCACCTGGGTAGGGTGAGATGAACGACTTAGGTCTTTCAGTTAGTTAACCAATCCATTATAGTGATACTCTGTGTATCGCTGCCTTTACTATTACGGCGATTGAAGGTTCAATTAGGTTAAATATCGATTCTCACACCCGGCGGGTGCTCCTAGGTGGAGGAACTAAGGAATTTACAAAATTCAATTTAACCTATTAATTTAGTGATACATTTAGGTATCGCCGCCTTCTAACTTACGGCGATCTTTTGTGACAATTCGTTAAACATCAGATCTCGTATCATCCTGCCCTGGGCTATTCTACTAAAATAATTCAAGGGCCGGCGTCTTTATGGGGGGTTGCTTTGTTACAAAATTGAATCTTGAGACAGTCACCTCCTCCGAGAGACTATAAGTGCCATGCTGGACCATTATATCAGAGGGTATTCTTCACTTTCTTTAGCAAAAGATTTATTTAGACTTTACACCCCGCCGCGTAGCGAGATGTGTTAGTTGTGTCTTTGCATCTCGTTACCCGGCGGGTTATTAACACTGGTGTGCGATCATGTTGGATTAACCTTATGAGCATTAATTCCTGGAAATTTTCTTGTTTTTTCCAGAGCTGAGCTCCGGCGGACCAATACAGACCCGGCGGTAGTTTTCACCCACCAGTCTCTGTCATGGCTACCGTGGCCCCAGTTTTTGCCCTGTGCATTACCCCTACTTGTGCTGGTATCCCTATTTTTGCACACACCCTTTGCATAAGGTGTGTTAAATGTCTAGACCGTTCAAGGGGTCTCTGGGTTATGCATAATTGTTCCTTTTGCTCTCAATTAGCTGTTAAAGTCCTTTGTGATAATGATAAGACCGCGGCGGTAGCGTTGAGAGAGGTTCGACAACAGATGTCGGCCTACACTACCATTGTCGCGCATAAGTCACTTCAATGTGACAACGTCCCACTTTGGGATAGATTGCTGTCAGAACACCCTCCCCCTAAACGTTCCTCTAGAGTCACGAGTGTTAAGCCGACGGAGACTAGTCAGGGTTCTGTATCGTCTGCGACTACAACTAAACGCCCGAGAGAGCCTACACCCCCGGCATCCGCCTCCTCGTCGCGGGCGAGATCTAGGTCAAGGTCACCTCTCAGACAACAGTCTTCTAGTCGTGCCTCTTCACCGGAGAGTAAGAAGAGTAAGACGGAAGGTTCCACCAGTGGTCACGGCGGAGATTCTTCCAGATCTAAGACTAGTTCGCGGTCACACCGCAGCCATAAATCCTCAAAAAAGGATTCACATCGGAAGTCCTCTCGACATTCCCCAAAGTCTAGTGCATCTCATCGTACCTCTACACCTGACAGAGTTTGTGTTAGGGCCTCTGAGTCCAGTGCAGCGCCTGTCCCTAAAGAGGATTTGCCAATTAATATTTTAACCCTGGAAATGGAAAGTTCAGGAGGGTCAATAATTGAGAATGTTTCAGACTCTCAAGAGAGCGTAGGCCAGGGCCTCGGTGTTTGGCGGTTTGCCCAACCAGGGTCTGACCACCCACGTCCGACTCATACGAGTCACACAGTAGCCGACGTCCACAGGGACGCGGCGATCCCATCCTCTATCCCAGACTTATCTTGGAAACAAGGTACCCCTGCCTCGGCGGGGTCTTCTCAGGAGGATCGGGAGGAAAAAGACGAAGTTTCAATAATTTCGGATATGGAAGGACAAGGGTCAGGCTCAGGCTTGGACGCCGCACGGGATAATAATGATTCTCCTGTAAGTTCTTCATCAAACCAGTTTGTTACAGCACAAGAAATTGATGGGTTGCTTACTCATGCTTTATCTAAATTTTTTGGTCAACAACAGGAAAACCCCACAATGGACTTGGGGGCTCCCTCGACAAGCTCTACGGTACGGCCTCTGATGACGTCAATTGATTTATCTAAGATTCCTAACCCTCCTACTCTGTCACCTGCAAGGAACACTAAGCCTGCTACGGCGGCATTGACAACTTCAAATGTCAGGGTCATAACGGATGTCAATCCACCCCCTCTAGACAAAAAGCGCCTCTTAGAAAGGTAGCTATGCCCCTGCTTTATGGGCCAGACGAGTCATGGGTTCTTTTGAACCCCTCTAAACCAGAGCTTGCCCAACCTACCTTGTCAGGGGAACTCCCGGTACCGCGTGAGTGGTTTATCCAGGGCAACAAGTCAAAGAAATTAAGGGCCATGGATGCCTTGGGTAATGTTCTGGACGTAAACATCAAGGCTATACCTAGTTATTATCACCAGGATTATTTTGTGTATGCTTCTAAGCCTGCTTTACCCCCTGCCTCAGCTTTAAAACTATTTTCAGACTGGTCTAAGCTGGATGGGTTTAATGATATTAAGACTCTGTCAGCTCTTACTCCTGAACTAGATTTACAGACCATCACAGACGACGCAGCTAATCCAGTTTTGAAGGTGGGACAGTTGGGTCCAGGACCTTGGGTGGATTGGGAGGTAGAGGCTCAAAACTTTGCAACCACTTTCACTTCTAAATCTTCCCACCAGATCCCTCAGGACACACATTCATGGTTTTCCATGCCGGTGGGTTCTGCCGGCGGAGTCCCGGCAGCTTTGTTTGCATTCCTAGCTGCCCCTAAGATTAATCTTTGTGAACTGAAGGACCCGTTCACTACCCCTACCCCTACTCACCTAGACAGAGAATTTAGGCTACGAGGAAAAGCTTTTCGCCTGTTTTCACAGTACATAGTATCTCAGCAGGTGGCTAAGTCTTTACTACGGTCTACTCAGGCAATCGCAGACGCGGATGCTCGAAGATCGGTTGAGTTATCCCGGCGACTGATTCTTCAGTCGTCAATCCAATCCTTAGGTGACATACGCACCGCCTTGCTTGAGGCGGTGCGAGCACGACAAGATCTTAGGATGTCGTTAGTTCGCAAGCTACCTGATCGCATTGCTAACCAGGTGGTGATGTCACCAGTACTTACTCCATCTTTAATGTCCCCTGAAGTATGGCGAACGGTGTTCAATATGGCACAGGCCGTTAAGCACAGTCCCACCCCTTCTAAGAAACCTGCATTTAACTTCCCCAAACCCAGGCCTACTACTAAAGCCCAGCCAGGGGGATCTAAACCTTTTCTTCCGCCTAAGTCCTCCCACTCCCCCCAGGGTCAGTACAGGCATAGACAGAATAGGTTTTCAGGTCAGAGAGGACGCGGCCAAAATAAACCAGGTCAGGGCCAGTCTTCGGCCAACACCAGCCAGCCGGCGAAGCGGCCAGCACCAACCCCACCATAAAAAAACTAAAGTCTCTCTCACTCCCGGCGCCTACCTTAAGGCCGGAGGAACCGAGGGTAGTACAGCCGGCGAACCCTTGTCTGCTAACTGGGTCGTTCCGAACGTGTCACCAAGCATGGCCGTTAAACACTTGGGCACGGATGGTGGCACGCAAAGGCATCACTTGGCAGTGGCTCCGGCGACCTCGATTACGTCAGCCGACAACGGCGAATTTTGTTTCTTTAGAGGTGGAGTCACTAGCCCAGGAAATGATTGCCAAGAATGTCATCATCCCGGTCCCCCCAAATTACCCTGTATTCACGTCTAAACTATTTTTGGTTCCCAAAAGGGACAGTGTTCAGATGAGGCCGGTCGTAGACCTGTCTTATCTGAATCTTCACATTCACAACGAATCTTTCAGAATGTTAACAGTACACCAAATCAGGCTAACACTTCCGCCGGGAGGTTGGATGTGTTCACTAGACCTGACAGACGCCTATTGGCACGTATCGGTCAACAAAAGATTTCAAAGGTTTTTGGCCTTACGGATCAGGCACCAAAATTTTGTTTTTCAGAGGATGCCGTTCGGTTTGAACCTGGCACCTCGATTATTCACAAAACTAGTCCGGCAAGCCCTGATGCCATTGTTAAAACAAGGGATCAGAGTGTTGTGGTATCTGGACGACTGGCTGGTGGTGGCAGAGACACAACAATTATGCATAAAACATGTCAATATCATTTTAAATCATGTCAAAACTCTAGGCTTCAAGGTAAATCTGGTAAAGTCAAACCTTGTTCCCTCACGAGTAATTCAGTCGATAGGGCTGGTCTGGGACACCGCCGCTCTCACTCTGAGTCAGAGTGTGGACAATCGCAACAGGTTTCGCAGGAAACTGTTCAGGTTTCTTTACAGTCTGACTACGACACGAAGGGTCTGGGAGTCTCTGGTCGGCTCTCTCAACTGGATTCAACTAACTGTCAAGTTGGGCCGGTTGAAAGTAAAACGATTAATATTGGAAGGCAACAAATATTTCCCGCTCTTACCGGCGGGAAAATTATGGCCCATCCCGAAATTAATCCACACCTTACTAGCGGTCTGGGCGAAGAGGGAAACATTGCACTCAATAATGTCATGGACCTCTCCTCCACCAACGGTATGGGTAGACACGGATGCGTCAGGCACAATAGGGTGGGGATTTCAGTCAAATCAGGGGCACCAGGGTCAGGGGCTTTGGTCCCACTTAGAAATCTCGCACATCAATGTCAAAGAATTACTAGTCCCCTTATATTTCCTTCAGGCTCACGGCCCGGCGTTACGGGACAAGTCGGTGGCCTTCAGAATGGACAATCTGAATGCAGTCCACTGTATTCAGAAACAAGGGTCAACGAGGTCAAGGAAGTTGCTAAACGTGTCAGAAGAGATTTTTGCTCTAGCCAACAGTCTAGATATTTATCTGCACGCTTCTTATCTCCCAGGCGTAGCGAACGTCTGGGCAGACGCTCTGTCCCGGCGACAGAGCACGACAGTAGAATGGGAGCTCAAGCAACCCATTTTCAACCTAATGATTGCAGAGCTCTCCCATCCACAAGTGGATCTTTTTGCGTCCGAGGAGACTCACAAACTCCCTCTATACCTCACCCGCCGGGCGAAAACGCCGGCAGAGGGGCCAGACGCCCTAGTGACAGACTGGAACAGATGGAGCTCCATCTATCTGTTTCCGCCGCCAGATGCGTCACTAATGTGCCACGTAGTGAACAAACTACGAGATTATCGAGGCTTAGTCTCGCTAATCGCGCCACTGTGGCCGGCGCAGTTGTGGTACCAGCAATTGAAAATGTGGTGCCCGGATCCGGTATCGCTCCCGGTCGGGTATTTCCACTTAGACGCGATTGGCAACCTCGCGACCTCGCTGACTTTTGCATTATGGACATTCAGGAGGCCAAGTGGCTAGCACCATACGGTAGAGATGTGACAAATAAATTACTTAATCAATATACGCAGTCTACAAAACGACAGTATCAATCACATTGGCAAGCCTTTACTTCTTGGATCGTTAGGACAGAACAAACTGTACCCTCAGTGGCATTAGTTTTTAATTATTTAAATTATCTGTTTGAGCAGAAACGTTTATCTGTGGTAACATTAAAAAATCACTTAACTGCGATTAGAGTGCCCTTTTTCGACCTTACAGGTCTTTCCATACCGGTAGCGGAGGAAACAGGTTTTATGAGAGCATGTTTTTAACTCCGCCCACCTCCCCGTCAGCTCATGCCTACTTGGTCTCTGGACAAAGCTTTGTCTTTGCTTCACTCTCGTCTGTACCAAAATACTGCAGACTTTGCATTACTCTTAAAAAAGGCGGTTTTCCTTTTGGCTTTAGCCACCGGAAACAGAGTGTCTGAGCTGGCGGCGATGAGTAACACACCTAATTGTCTTAGGTTTGGTAGACTTAATGAATGTATTTCCATTGCACCCTCCCCAGGTTTTGTAGCCAAGAATGAGCATAGTGCACACGTGTTTTCTGAGTTCACGGTGCCGGCGTTAAAAAGGAGAAAGGTGCATCATAATTTATGTCCAGTACAAGCTCTAACCAAATATTTGAGAGTAGCTCCTCAAAAACCCCCAAGGTGCTTTATGGGTAGCAAGTACGGGTAAACGCTTACTTAAACGGCGATTAGCCTCTCTTCTGGTAGAAGTCATTAAAGAAAGTAATCCCGGCGTTGTGGGTCGGGCCCACGATTTACGCAAATGGGCAGCCTCTTTACGTTTCCTGAAAATTTTTTCAGTTGAAGACATAGCGTCCACGCAGTTGTGGGCGTCTAATCATACGTTTCTGTCTAGATACTTGTCAGTTGCTCTAGACAAACCTTCCTTACCATGTATAGCTTTAAGGCAGAGGGTCTAGGTGGCCCTGCAGTCACTTTTGTTTACTTTCACGGGAAAGCGGGGGGGGGGGGGGGGGTGCAGTCATTTGACACAGGACACCCTAGACCCCGCCGGAGTATGAGAGCTGTGATACAATTTAAGGTTAAAATGTGTTATGAAAATTTCTCAGTGAGAAATTGTGCTAGTACAATGTTAAGTACAAAACAACGGTGTTGTTAGAGTAGTTTAGCTGCGAAAGCAATTTAGTTTTAGATTATTGGAGTTCCTTTGCAATTTATCTCCAAGTTTATGTTGGGGTTTATTATGTGCACATGTAAACTTATAACTTGTTATTTTTTGTCACCACTCGTTGAGTGGGGTGCCTTTGTAACTACAGATCTGTGTTCAGAATCTTCAGGGTTACCCATTTTTTGTCAGGCAGGCTTCTTTGAAGCACGCACCTGCCTGAACCCCCTTTTTCTTGTATTTGTTCGGCTACGCCGTTAATTAAATATATTATCAAAGTAAGAATACTATGTGGTTGTTTTATTATCTGCTTTTCTAGAGTTATGATATGATTACGAATGTCCCCCTCCAGTCTTAGAAATCAGGCATGTTCGTCAATGATGGAGGGGCCACTAATAAATTATAGGTTTGACTCCTGTAAGGAGATAAAGAAAACCTAATATTTAGTAGTGGCCCCGTAATCATTGACGACTGGGGCCCTCCCGACCGTCCCCTTCCCATTCGTTGATGTATTAAGGATTTTGGTTTACTTGATATGTCAGTGAAGGAAGAATGACGCCTGAATCAGCGTCTGGTCAGAAATCCACACAAGTACATCCACGATATGATGGAAAGCTTATTGGATAGTTATTCTTATTTTCTTTTTGTTTTTATTTTTTACAAAGTTTTTTCGTAGTGAGAACCCAATTCATAATGACTGAAGCCATGAGTGAGGTCGCGTGCGCTCATGATGAAGGCTCCTCAGTTTTTAAATGCTCTGCGCGGTAGATTCAAAACTACGGCGGATTAGTGTTTGAAGAGGATGCCTTATGTAATAGGCATGTTCGTCAATGATTACGGGGCCACTACTAAATATTAGGTTTTCTTTATCTCCTTACAGGAGTCAAACCCATAGTATTCCTTTTGGCTTTGGCCACCGGGAACAGAGTGTCTGAGCTGGCGGCGATGAGCAACACACCTAATTGCCTTAGGTTTGGTAGACTTAATGAATGTATTCACATTTGCACCTTCCCCGGGATTTGTAGCCAAGAATGAGCACAGTGCACACGTGTTTTCTGAGTTCACGGTGCCGGCGTTAAAAAGGGGAAAGGTGCACCATAATCTATGTCCAGTGCAGGCTCTAACCAAATATTTGAGAGTGGCTCCTCTCAACCCCCAAGGTGCTTTATGGGTAGCGAGTACGGGTAAACGCTTACTGAAACGGCGATTAGCTTCTCTTCTGGTCGAAGTCATTAAAGAGAGTAATCCCGGCGTTGTGGGTAGGGCCCACGATTTACGCAAATGGGCAGCCTCTTTACGTTTCCTGAAGAATTTTCAGTAGAAGATATTGCGTCCACACAGTTGTGGCGTCTAATCATACGTTTTTGACTAGATACTTGTCAGTTGCTCTGGACAAACCTTCCTTACCATGTATAGCTTTAAGGCAGAGGGTCTAGGTGGCCCTACTGTCACTTTTGTTTACTTTCAAGGAAAAGGGGGGGGGGGGGGGTGCAGTCAGTGTAACATAGGACACCCTAGACCCCGCCAGAGTATAAGAGCTGTGATACAATTAGGGTAATGTTATATGAAAATTCTCTGCGAGAAATTGTGCTAGTACAATGTTAGTACAAAACAATGGAGTTGTTATAGTAGTTTTAGCTGTGAAAGCAATTTAGTATTAAACAGTGGAGATTTTTTGCAAATTATTTTTCACGAATATTATGGGGTTTATTATGTGCACATGTAAACTTATAACTTGTTATTTTTGTCACCACTCGTTGAGTGGGGTGCCTTGGTAACTACAGATCTGTTCACAGAATCTCCAGAGTTACCCCTTTTTGTCAAGCAGGCTTCTTTGAAGCACGCACCTGCTTGAACCCCTTTTTGTATTGATATGGTCTGCGCCGTAATTAAATATATTTTTCAAAGTAAGAATACTATGTGGTTGTTTGATTATCTGCTTTGCTAGAGTTATGATATGATTACGAATGTCCCCCTCCAGTCTTAGAAATCAGGCATGTTCCTCAATGATGGAGGGGCCACTAATAAATTATAGGTTTGACTCCTGTAAGGAGATAAAGAAAACCTAATATTTAGTAGTGGCCCCGTAATCATTGACGACTGGGGCCCTCCCGACCGTCCCCTTCCCATTCGTTGATGTATTAATTAAGGATTTTGGTTTACTTGATATGTCAGTGAAGGAAGAATGACGCCTGAATCAGCGTCTGGTCAAAGATCCACACAAGTACATCCACGATATGATGGAAAGCTTATTGGATAGTTATTCTTATTTTATTTTTATTTTTATTTTTTTGCGAAGTTTTTTCGTAGTGAGAACCCAATTCATAATGACTGAAGCCATGAGTGAGGTCGCGTGCGCTCATGATGAAGGCTCCTCAGATTTTAAATGCTCTGTGCGGTAGATTCAAACTACGGCGGATTAGTGTTTGAAGAGGATGCCTTATGTAATAGGCATGTTCGTCAATGATTACGGGGCCACTACTAAATATTAGGTTTTCTTTATCTCCTTACAGGAGTCAAACCTATAATTTAGTAATGGTTCTCTCTGTCAATGACGTGAGAGCCTTATACAGTATATATAAAGGCTCCCCGGGTACCCCCTGTTAGGGTCCCGGTGAATGCTTAATGCAACCCAAATACATACAAAGAACATTCTAGGGTGAAACCCTTTACTTAGTTCCTACGGAACGTCATTAAAAATGGAATCATCTAGAAAAAGACAAGAGATCCAGACAGGCATTTCGATCCATGCTCATGTTTCAGCCAACCAAACTTGTCTGGATGGCTTGGGAAGAATAAAAGTTAATCCGGAAACGAACGAGACAAGTACAAGTTACCGCATGTATTGGTTACATCCAGCGTTAGATATCCAGACTTGTATGTCAGCCATCCGTATTTGTCTGGATGGCTGAAACCTAAGTCTGGTTGTTTAAGTTAGATATCTGGACTCATGTTTCAGCCATCCGGATTTGTCTGGATGGCTGAATATACAGTATATCCGGACTTTCTGCATATCCAGACTTTTGGTAGATCCAGACAGGGTTCTCCCCAATTAGTCTGGATGCGCGAGATTTTACTGTATGTTATTAGGTACTATTTACAAAATGTTTGCATAGCCTAACTTTTACTCTTAACCTAGGCCCAGCGACGCCACATTGGCGCCTGGGGACCGCGCATCCAAGATGGCTGACGCTGTTCGCCCTTCTTGAATTTCTGTCTCGATTTAAAAAAAATGCAATTTACTTGATATCTCAGAATGTTCAGTCTTTCGAGTAAATTTCTCCTCCCTTGTGTAAGTTTATCTTTCAGAAATTGTTAATTTTGAAATTTTTGTGCGATTATTTAATTAATTCTGCCCTTCCCTTTTCTTACAGTTTCTTACAGTAGATCCTCTGGAAAAAGGCAAACTATGCCTGTGTATCCAGCTCAGTACCAGTACTTGCACTGCTGCGGTCGTTCACGGTGTTGGCGGCGGCGGTAGCAGACGCAACATTTTTACTATTCTGTATTTTTGTTTTATAATCAAACTTCAAATCTTGTCTTCCCCATGCTTTATCAAGATTACTTTCAAACTCCCTTATTGATTCGGAATCGACTACATACTGGGGCAGTGCATTCCACTCATTTACCACTCTATCACAAAATGAGTTCTTTGCCTTCCAAGCCTATTTTTCTTTGTAAATTTTCTTAGAGTGTCCTCTCGTTCTTGTTCCCTCCCGCATCAAGAAGATACCTTCACACACATCCTCATTGTACTTTCCTGACACTATCTTAAAAGTCTCTATCATATCCCCTCTCTTTCTCCTATATGCCAGTGTCGGAAGCCCCAGTGTCCTCAACCTCTGCTCATAGCACGCGTTCTTCAACGTTGGTACCAGCTTGCTAGCTCTCCTCTGCACTTTCTCCACTGCTTCAATATCCTTTACCATATATGGAGCCCACACCTGGTTTGCATATTCCAGGTGCGGCCTAACCAGCGCTGTAATGCGCTGGGGACCGCGCATCCAAGATGGCTGACGCTGTTCGCCCTTCTTGAATTTCTGTCTTGATTTAAAAAAAATGCAATTTACTTGATATCTCAGAATGTTCAGTCTTTAGTGTAAATTTCTCCTCCTTTGTGTAAGTTTATCTTTCAGAAATTGTTAATTTTGACATTTTTGTGCGATTATTTAATTAATTCTGCCCTTCCCTTTTGTGACACTAGCTATCGCCATAGTCATTCTGTCTCACTGTTTTTCCTCCTTCTATGCATTTTTAGGGCCAACCAAGTCTTGCATTTCTTTGCTTCTCTAATCGCTCTTCTATTTTGATGAATTTTATTATACATTATGCCATTATGTACCAATTATTGTCTTATGTATACTCGAGCCAGCAACTCCGGTCCCTCTTGAGGGTAAAAACTTTATCAGTAGAGTCCGCGGCTCCGGGTCCCCCATTGCGGGTGTGGCAGGCTACGTAGTTCTCCGGTTCAAAGGAGACTCCGGGTTCTCACTTGAGAACAGCTTTTGAAGCGGGGTTGGCAGAGGATGGGAGGGCCTCTTTATATATTCCTTGCCTCCTCTGGCTATTGAGATCGGGCTTCGTCCCACGTATGGATCGCCGGGAGGACCTTTGCGTCCTCCGCGCCTTTGTATATCATCTATCTATCTATCTATCTATTGCCTGACGCCGTGATCCCCGAAGGGGTGACCACGAACGAACCGCCCCCATGCACCTCTGTTCCCAGTCAGTCGACGCCCCTCCCCCCAACCAGCACCGCCTTCGTTCATATACTTCCTCACTCCATCCTTCCACCTCTCCTTCGGTCTACCTCTCCCTCTCTGTCCCTCCACCTCGCTCTCGTACACCCTCTTAGTCATTCTCTCGCTTTCCATACGTTCCATATGGCCGAACCATCTCAAGTTGTTCCTTTTCACACTTTCCAGCACATCTACCTCCACACCACACCTCCTTCTTACTTCTTCATTAGTCTGTCTATCCCTCCATGTAACTCTGCACGCACTTCTTAAGTAATTCATTTCTGTAAATAATGACACTCCGGGCGACTCGTGAGTCCCTACAAGTCTGCTTGGATTTCCAGGTGCCTTCGTACACTATTTTTTCCACCAGTTTCAAATTTTCTATGAGTGACTACCGGCTAACTTAGTGGTTCGGAGTCATCGAACTCCGGGTTAGTATCACAGAGTCATAAAACTCTGAGTATTATAATTCATAAGAGTTTTCGAACTCCGGTTATGTTTAAGGATTAGCTAGCCAAACTAGGAACAATTGCGATTCTACGTTTCCGGGTAGTCTATAGAGTTACCGCCGCAGTGGCCTGGCGTTAGTGTCGCAACTCCGGGTGCTTTTCTACAGTGATACTTTTGACTAACCGCATCAGTGATAATAGATATAGAAACTCTGGTTAGAGTTTCTGAGTGATTATAACTATTGTTACTACTGATGAACTGCATCAGTGATAATGATTACCGAAACTCCGGTTAGCGTTTCAGAGTGGTAATAAATTGAGAAACTCTGGTTAGAGTTTCCGAATGGTAATAAATACAGAAACTCTGGTTAGAGTACATACATACGTACGTAAAATTTTAAGACTGAGTGTTCCACACATACGTGCAGTTTCAATCTCTTGTCCTAATGGCGGCCAGGCAACCCTGTTAAGGGCTGCTTCACTTGTCAAGTTCTTGGATTTGAGATCGGCTCGTATAGTCCGATCCCAGGTCTTCCTCAGTCCACCCCTTGGTCCAGCTCCCTTCACAATCACAGACCTGCATTTTTTCACCCAATTTTGTTCATTCATTCTCTCCACATGTCCATACCATCCCAGTCTACTTGTACGCATCACCTCGCTAATACTCTTTATACCGAAACGTCTCCTCAGCTCAACATTTGTTATTCTATCCTGTAGCCTGGCCCCACACATCCATCTCACCATTCTCATCTCATTACGCTCCATTCTGTTAACATCCTCTACTTTAACGGCCCATGTTTCTGAGGCATACGTCATTGCACTTCTAACACATGAGGCATACACCTTTCCCTTCAGGGGGAGAGGTATTCTTTTCATGGTCAGGATTGGCATCAGTTCTCTGAACTTCCCCCAGCCACACCTAATTCTAGCAACAGTGGCAGCCTCGGCCCCACCACTGGCAGAGATGGTATCTCCTAGGTAACAAACTTGTTCACCAGCTCCAAAGACTCGGGAGGGAACAAGGACGAGAGAACACTCTAAGAAAATTTACAAAGAAAGAAATAGGCTTGAAAAGGCAAAGAACTCATTTTGTGATAGAGTGGTAAATGAGTGGAACGCACTGCCCCAGTATGTAGTCGATTCCGAATCAATAAGGAAGTGTGAAAGTAATCTTGATAAAGCATGGGGAAGACAAGATTTGAAGTTTGATTATAAAGCAAAAATACAGAATAGTAAAAATGTTGCGTCTGCTGCCGCCGCCGCCAACACAGTGAACGACCGCAGTAGTGCAAGTACTGGCACTGAGCTGGATACACAGGCCTAGTTTGCCTTTTTCCATAGGATCTACTGTAAGAAACTGTAATTTCCAATATTCACAGCCACAGGATCATCATTTAACACAAGCTCGGCTTTGCACACTACGCACTCAAATTTTTCTAGTGTCCGGGTGGTAATAAGTACAGAAACTTCGGTTAGATTTTCCGGGTAATACGTTCCGGGCAAGGGAACAATGAGACATTTCGCTCAATCAGGGTACAGGGGTGCTACTCACGAGCATTCTTAGATGTCCTCCTCGTTTTTCAGTAGCATTGATTCTTGTCAATACCCTTCCAGAGTGGGTTGAAGAGGCCCTTCGTTCCCCCTGTTCTCCGCGCCGTCTTTACCTTTCCGGTGCACCCCAAGGAAGCCGGAGTGCAGGGCCCTGCTCACTTCCACTCCGCCCCCTCCCTTCTCCTTCCACCCGTTGGGGTAAGTTTGATGGGTGATCTAACTCTGTGATATAACTATTAGAAGGTTTTCCGGCTCTGGACTAGTTATCCAGTCCTGGTTAATAATAATCTATTATAACTATCAAGTCATAGGGACCGGAGTAGATTTATATGATCTACTTTCAGGTTTGCCGTCCTTACATGCCATTCTATATATTATTGACAAGTTACATGACTAGGCTATATAATGAAATTATGTTTGATAATCCTGAACTATATGCTTAATGATATATATAACTATACAAGCTGATTTATCGTAGTATAAGTACAACAAATAGAGGTGTTCAGAGATTAAGACCCGATTAACCAACTCAGGATTGGCGGGTTCTTGTTTTCCCCCTTCCACTCGGGGTTCCTATATCATCCTGGAGGACGAGTGCTGGTTCCGGGGATTCGGCACTCCGGGAATTTCCTCCAGAAGAATGGCCCACCTCCGACACCTAGAGTCTAGACCTCCGCCAGGGACAGTACAGTGGTGCTCCACGCAGAGATGCTGTGAACTTCTCTTGATAGCAAACTCTAAATGCCTATTTCATATCACATGTATAGATAGGACCAATGCAGCATGGTATCCCTCAGCTTGTCGATTTTGTGGACATTACAGTCAGGTCTTGATATAGACGGTTAATTTGTACCCAGTACTTACCGTTTGTATTAGAAATAACAGGCCTTATTGGAATTAACTAATTCGTTCCAGCCACTTTCCCAAAATCTCCCTTTTGGCCCTTTTGGCCTATCTTCAGCTGACTTATATTACATTATACCACCAACATCATACATGACATAACATAGAATACATTAACCCTCCAGCCCCGGCTACGCATTACATAAATATTCCCCGAAACCCGGGTGTTTTGGCCGAAAAACGTCTAGGCTAGGCTACCGTATATTTGTTATTCTTACTGCTTCCCGCATTCCCGCGCATCCCTAAGCGTAGCTGTGTTATTTACCTGTAGAATGGCGTTAAGTAGAGCTCTCTAAGTCAACTGGTTGAGTTGTGATGATGATTTCATTGGAGATAACTTTATGGCAAAAACAGCCACTTTACACTACTTTTCGATACTTAACAACAACATACAGGCACACACGAACAAGCGACGCTCTCCTTCTTGTGGCCGGAGATGCGGGGCGTCGGTCCAGCCGGCTGTTGTTTACATGCGTCGGACCGACGCCTCGCACACGAAGCTCACAGGCTTTCAACCACTGGGTGTTCAAGAGCCCTTCCGGGTACCTGTTATATGCTTTTTTATGGGCGTTCAAGAGCCCTTCCATGGTGTAGGGGTTAACCCGTCCAGCCCCGGCTAGTTTTGTAATGTTTGTTCACCAGAACCCGGCCGGTTTTCAAAAAATTGTTTTATTCCAGAAACAATAGCGAATGGGTTAGGAATGAAGGAAAAACCACGAAAAACCGCTCAAAAACCTTAAAGAATGGTCCTACAGAGCCCCCGAAAACGTATTTTACAAGAGTAAAAAATTGAAGGCAATTACCCCCAAAAACCAGGTTATTGGGCGCTCACGCGCACGCACGCACGTGGACTTTGAGAGTTTTCAACCATTGGCATGGTTGCGTGGGATACGTACACAGTTCCCATACAAATCTGAGCCCTCTTGAGTGGCTACACCTGAGGTTACGGTCGGCGCAATTAGGGTGACGCGCCAGGCGCGTCTCTGGGGCTGTGCGTTACATACATCGCCGACGCGTCAGGCGCGTCGCTGGGGCTGTATGGGTTAAGCATCAATAAGAACTGTTTTGGACCTGTTACTGACCTATTTGTGTGGATATATGTGTTGACGTTCGGTAGATATCCCCGCCGCTGCACTCCCTCCCCGCCCCGCCCCGTCCCGGCCTCAACCCCGACCCCGTTACTGTGATGTTGATAAGCCTTGTGCTACAGCTAGCAAATCGGCCCTCTCCAGGTTCCCAGGCATGTTGATCGTCCTCATTGAAACCAGAGAACACAGAAATATTGTTCATCATAATTATCATTATCATCATCAGACTGGTTGTCACTGTCGTGGGTGCTCCCTCCCTCCCCCTCTCTTTATTATGGTTCAATAGACCAGAAATTAGAGAAGATATTATGACCCTATTGATAATCCAAAACTATTGAACACACTTAATTGTATGTTATTTATTAGTGGCCCCTCCATCATTGACGAACATGCCTATTACATAAGGCATCCTCTTCAAACACTAATCCGCCGTAGTTTTGAATCTACCGCGCAGAGCATTTAAAAACTGAGGAGCCTTCATCATGAGCGCACGCGACCTCACTCATGGCTTCAGTCATTATGAATTGGGTTCTCACTACGAAAAAACTTCGTAAAAAATAAAAACAAAAAGAAAATAAGAATAACTATCCAATAAGCTTTCCATCATATCGTGGATGTACTTGTGTGGATCTCTGACCAGACGCTGATTCAGGCGTCATTCCTCCTTCTCTGCTCTGCGTTCAGCCTGCCCGGACGTGCCTCCCCACGCTCCGCTAGTTCCGCATTCGTTGCGTCCCTAGTGAGTTTTTTCTCATTTGTTTACTCCAGGATGTATCGAGTAAGGTTAGGATAGGCGTAGCAGGAGTGTCCTGGGCTGGTTGCCCGCAGTGCAGTGTATTTTGGGTCGAGTGTATGGGGCATCTATTTCGGATGTTCCCTCGTGGTCCCGTTGTGGACATGTGAACTTTTTCACAGTTGAGTTAGTTTGTGATGCAGGCGGCTTTCACTACGCGTTAGTTAGTGCTGCCTTTTATCTTTCTGATGAGGTAAGCTTTGTTTCTGACGTTCCCAGCGTATTTTTCTTCACTTGGTGAAGTTTTTTCTGGGTCCCGAGTCAGTCTTCCCTTGGTCGGAAGTATGTGCTACGGTGGTGTGTTGGCGGTGGTTCCTGTTGTGATATTTCCAGTGTTTGTGTATATTTCAACTTTTATTATGCCGTCTACCTAGGCCTAGCCAGCCGCTCGTAGCTTTGCCACATGTACTAGTGTTATTGTTTATTATTTATAAATATGCCCTACTGTGTCATGTGTTTCCGGGTTTTAGTTGTGTATTGGCTAATTCCTCGGACTATAATTGTTTCCTGGTTTAGTTGTGTATTGGCTAATTCCGCGGATTATTGAGTGACCTTGGGTTTGTCGTGCGTGGCTCTCCTCGTGTCTCTTGTTGTTCAGATGGTGTCTGTTCAGGGTGGGTTGCCTTCCGGCGGGGTTTTCTCGGTTTCACCATGAAAATCCCGGCCGCGAGCCGTGTTGGGCCACACGTGGTTGTTAACACTGGCTTGTTTCCCCGGCGTTGGGGTGTCTGTGGCTCTCCAGGACTGCGTCTCTGTGGGTGCCTGGTTTCAGGCCTCCTTTGATTCCCGGCGGGATGGCTGTTCCCATCTATAAAACGTTGTTCATGCGGACATACGTTATGTAGTTTTTCTACCCGGTTTTACAAAAAAACACATGAAAAACCTAGCTGTTGTTTTAGGCTTTCCTCCCCGGCGATCTTTTACAAAGAAGTGGGGACAGGAACTTATGGGGTTAACGTTTGGACAGCTCACCCGGCGGGTGCACCTGGGTAGGGTGGGATGAACGACTTATGTCTTTCAGTTAGTTAACCAATCCATTTTAAGTGATACTATGTGTATCGCCGCCTTTACTCTTACGGCGATTGAAGGTTCAAATTAGGTTATATATCGATTCTTCTCACCCGGCGGGTGCTCCTAGGTGGAGGAACTAAGGAATTTACAAAATTCGATTTCGATTTAACCACTTAATTTAGTGATACAATTAGGTATCGCCGCCTTCAAACTTACGGCGATCTTTTGTGACAATTCGTTAGACATCAGATCTCGTATCATCCTGCCCTGTGCTATTCTACTAAAATATTTCAAGGGCCGGCGTCTTTATGGGGGGTTGCTTTGTTACAAAATTGAATCTTGAGACAGTCACCACCACCAAGAGACTATAAGCGCCATGCTGGACCGTTATATTATATCAGAGGGTATTCTTCACTTTCTTTAACAAAAGATTTGTTTAGATTTTCTGAACCCCGCCGCGTAGCGAGCTGTTTTGTGTCATTACATCTCGTTACCCGGCGGGTTATTAACACTTGTGTGCGAACATGTTGGGTTAACCTTATGAGCATTAATTCCTGGAAATTTTCTTTTTTTCCAGAGCTGAGCTCCGGCGGACCAATACAGACCCGGCGGTAGTTTTCTCCCACCAGTCTCTGTCATGGCTACCGTGGCCCCAGTTTTTGCTTTGTGCACTACCCCTGCTTGTGCTGGTATCCCTATTTTTGCGCATACCCGTTGCATAAGGTGTGTTAAATGTCTAGACCGTTCAAGGGGTCTGGGTTATGCGTAATTGTTCTTTTTGCTCCCAATTAGCTATAAAGGTCCTTTGTGATAATGATAAGACCTCGGCGGTAGCGTTGAGAGAGGTTAGGCAACAGATGTCAGCCTACACTACCATTGTTACGCATAAATCACTTCAATGTGACAACGTCCCACTTTGGGATAGATTGCTCTCCGAACACCCTCCCCCTAAACGTTCCTCTAGAGTCACGAGTATTAAGCCGGCGGAGACTGGTCAGGGTTCTGTATCTTCTGCTGCTACACCTAAATGCCCAAGAGAGCCTACACCCCCGGTATCCGCCTCCTCGTCTCGGGCGAGATCCCGGTCTAGGTCTCCTCTTAGACACCAGTCATCTAGTCGTGCCTCTTCACCGGCGAGTAAGAAGAGTAGGACGGAAGGTTCCACCAGTGGTCACGGCGAGGATTCCTCCAGATCTAAGAATAGTTCGCGGTCACACCGTAGCCATAAATCCTCTAAAAAGGATTCACATAAACGGAAGTCCTCTCGACATTCACCAACTTCTAGTGCATCTCATCGTACCTCTACCCCAGACAGAGTTTGTGTTAAGGCCCAAGAGTCCAGTGCAGCGCCTGTCCCACAAGAGGATTTGCCACTTAATATTTTAACCCTGGAATTGGAAAGTTCAGGGGGTTCAGTAATTGAGAATGTTTCAGACTCTCAAGAGAGCGTAGGCCAGGGCCTCGGTGTTTGGCGGTTTGCTCAACCAGGGTCTGACCACCCACGTCCGACTCAAACGAGTCACACAGTAGCCGATGTCCACAGGGACGCGGCGATCCCATCCTCTATCCCAGACTTATCTTGGCAACAAGGTACCCCTGCCTCGGCGGGGTCTTCTCAGGAGGATCAGGAGGAGAAAGACGAAGTTTCTATAATTTCGGAGATGGAAGGACAAGGGTCAGGCTCAGGCTTGGACGCCGCACAGGATACTAATGATTCACCTGTAAGTTCTTCATCAAACCAGTTTGTTACGGCACAAGAAATTAATGGGCTGCTTACTCATGCTTTATCTAAATTTTTTGGCCAACAACAGGAAAACCCCACAATGGACTTGGGGGCTCCCAAGACAAGTTCTACGGTACGGCCTCTGATGACTTCGATTGATTTATCTAAGATCCCTAACCCTCCCACTCTGTTAACCTCAGGGATCATTAGGCCTGCTACGGCGGCATTGACAACTTCAAATGTCAGGGTCATAACGGATGTCAATCCACCCCCTCTAGACAAAGCGCCTCTTAGAAAGGTAGCTATGCCCTTACTTTATGGGCCAGACGAGTCATGGGTTCTTTTGAACTCCTCTAAACCAGAGCTTGCCCAACCTACTTTGTCAGGGGAACTCCCGGTACCGCGTGAGTGGGTCATCCAGGGCAATAAGTCAAAGAAATTAAGGGCCGTGGATACTTTGGGTAATGTTCTGGACGTAAACATCAAGGCTATACCTAGTTATTATCACCAAGATTATTTTGTGTATGCTTCTAAGCCTGCTTTACCCCCTGCCTCAGCTTCAAAACTATTTTCAGACTGGTCTAAGCTGGATGGGTTTAATGATATTAAGACTCTGTCAGCTCTCACTCCTGAACTAGATTTACAGACCGTCACAGACGACGCAGCTAATCCAGTTTTGAAGGTGGGACAGTTGGGACCAGGACCTTGGGTAGATTGGGAGGTAGAGGCTCAAAACTTTGCAACCACTTTCACTTCTAAATCTTCCCACCAGATACCTCAGGATACTCATTCATGGTTCTCCATGCCGGTGGGTTCTGCCGGCGGAGTCCCGTCAGCTTTGTTTTCAGCTTTGTTTCTAGCTGCCCCTAAGATTAATCTTTGTGAGCTGAAGGACCCGTTCACTACCCCTACCCCTACTCACCTAGACAGAGAATTTAGGCTACGGGGAAAAGCTTTTCGCCTGTTCTCGCAGTACATAGTATCTCAGCAGGTGGCTAAGTCTTTACTACGGTCCACTCAGGCAATCGCAGATGCGGATGCTCGAAGATCGGTTGAGTTATCCCGGCGACTGATTCTTCAGTCATCAATCCAATCCTTGGGTGACATACGTACCGCCTTGCTTGAGGCGGTACGAGCACGACAAGATCTTAGGATGTCGTTAGTTCGCAAGCTACCTGATCGCATTGCTAATCAGGTGGTTATGTCACCAGTGCTTACTCCCTCTTTAATGACCCCTGAAGTGTGGCGAACAGTGTTCAATATGGCACAGGCCGTTAAGCACAGTCCCACCCCTTCTAAGAAACCTGCATTTAACTTCCCCAAACCCAGGCCTACTACTAAAGCTCAGCCAGGGGGATCTAAACCTTTTCTTCCGCCTAAGTCCTCCCACTCCCCCCAGGGTCAGTACAGGCATAGACAGAGTAGGTTTTCAGGTCAGAGAGGACGCGGCCAAAATAAACCAGGTCAGGGCCGGTCTTCGGCCAACACCAGCCAGCCGGCGAAGCGTCCAGCACCAACCCCACCATCAAAAAACTAAAGTCTCTCTCACTCCCGGCGCCTACCTTAAGGCCGGAGGAACCGAGGGTAGTACAGCCGGCGAACCCTTGTCTGCTAACTGGGTCGTTCCGAACGTGTCACCAAGCATGGCCGTTAAACACTTGGGCACGGATGGTGGCACGCAAAGGCATCACTTGGCAGTGGCTCCGGCGACCTCGATTACGTCAGCCGACAATGGCGAATTTTGTTTCTTTAGAGGTGGAGTCACTAGCCCAGGAAATGATTGCCAAGAATGTCATCATCCCGGTCCCCCCAAATTACCCTGTATTCACGTCCAAACTATTTTTGGTTCCCAAAAGGGACAGTGTTCAGATGAGGCCGGTCGTAGACCTGTCTTATCTGAATCTTCACATTCACAACGAATCTTTCAGAATGTTAACAGTACACCAAATCAGGCTAACACTTCCGCCGGGAGGTTGGATGTGTTCACTAGACCTGACAGACGCCTATTGGCACGTATCGGTCAACAAAAGATTTCAAAGGTTTTTGGCCTTACGGATCAGGCACCAAAATTTTGTTTTTCAGAGGATGCCGTTCGGCTTGAACCTGGCACCTCGATTATTCACAAAACTAGTCCGGCAAGCCCTGATGCCATTGTTAAAACAAGGGATCAGAGTGTTGTGGTATCTGGACGACTGGCTGGTGGTGGCAGAGACACAACAATTATGCATAAAACATGTCAATATCATTTTAAATCATGTCAAAACTCTAGGCTTCAAGGTAAATCTGGTAAAGTCAAACCTTGTTCCCTCACGAGTAATTCAGTGGATAGGGCTGGTCTGGGACACCGCCGCTCTCACTCTGAGTCAGAGTGTGGACAATCGCAACAGGTTTCGCAGGAAACTGTTCAGGTTTCTTCACAGTCTGACTACGACGCGAAGGGTCTGGGAGTCTCTGGTCGGCTCTCTCAACTGGATTCAACTAACTGTCAAGTTGGGCCGGTTGAAAGTAAAACGATTAATATTGGAAGGCAACAAATATTTCCCGCTCTTACCGGCGGGAAAATTATGGCCCATCCCGAAATTAATCCACACCTTACTAGCGGTCTGGGCGAAGAGGGAAACATTGCACTCAATAATGTCATGGACCTCTCCTCCACCAACGGTATGGGTAGACACGGATGCGTCAGGCACAATAGGGTGGGGATTTCAGTCAAATCAGGGGCACCAGGGTCAGGGGCTTTGGTCCCACTTAGAAATCTCTCACATCAATGTCAAAGAATTACTAGTCCCCTTGTATTTCCTTCAGGCTCAAGGCCTGGCATTACGGGGCAAGTCGGTGGCCTTCAGAATGGACAATCTGAATGCAGTCCACTGTATTCAGAAACAAGGGTCAACGAGGTCAAGGAAGTTGCTAAACGTGTCGGAAGAGATTTTTGCTCTAGCCAACAGTCTAGATATTTATCTTCACGCATCTTATCTCCCAGGCGTAGCGAACGTCTGGGCAGACGCTCTGTCCCGGAGACAGAGCACGACAGTAGAATGGGAGCTCAAGCAACCCATTTTCAACCTAATGATTGCAGAGTTCTCCCATCCACAAGTGGATCTTTTTGCGTCCGAGGAGACTCACAAACTCCCTCTATACCTCACCCGCCGGGCGAAAACGCCGGCAGGGGGGCCAGACGCCCTAGTGACAGACTGGAACAGATGGAGCTCCATCTATCTGTTTCCACCGCCAGATGCGTCACTAATGTGCCACGTAGTGAACAAACTACGAGATTATCGAGGCTTAGTCTCGCTAATCGCGCCACTGTGGCCGGCGCAGTTGTGGTACCAGCAATTGAAAATGTGGTGCCCGGACCCGGTATCGCTCCCGGTCGGGTATTTCCACTTAGACACGATTGGCAACCTAGCGACCTCGCTGACTTTTGCATTATGGACATTCAGGAGGCCAAGTGGCTAGCACCATACGGTAGAGATGTGACCAATAAATTACTCAATCAATATACTCAGTCTACAAAACGACAGTATCAATCACATTGGCAAGCCTTTACTTCTTGGATCGTTAGGACAGAACAAACTGTACCCTCAGTGGTATTAGTTTTTAATTATTTAAATTATCTGTTTGAGCAGAAACGTTTATCTGTGGTAACATTAAAAAATCACTTAACTGCGATTAGAGTGCCCTTTTTAGACCTTACGGGTCTTTCCATACCGGTAGCGGAGGAAACAGGTTTTATGAGAGCATGTTTTAAACTCCGCCCACCTCCCCGTCAGCTCATGCCTACTTGGTCTCTGGACAAAGCTTTGTCTTTGCTTCACTCTCGTCTGTACCAAAATACTGCAGACTTTGCATTACTCTTAAAAAAGGCGGTTTTCCTTTTGGCTTTGGCCACCGGAAACAGAATGTCTGAGCTGGCGGCGATGAGCAACACACCTAATTGTCTTAGGTTTGGTAGACTTAATGAATGTATTTCCATTGCACCCTCCCCAGGTTTTCTAGCCAAGAATGAGCATAGTGCACACGTGTTTTCTGAGTTCACGGTGCCGGCGTTAAAAAGGGGAAAGGTGCATCATAATCTATGTCCAGTGCAAGCTCTAACCAAATATTTGAGAGTAGCTCCTCGAAACCCCCAAGGTGCTTTATGGGTAGCAAGTACGGGTAAACGCTTACTTAAACGGCGATTAGCCTCTCTTCTGGTAGAAGTCATTAAAGAAAGTAATCCCGGCGTTGTGGGTCGGGCCCACGATTTACGCAAATGGGCAGCCTCTTTACGTTTCCTGAAAAAAATTTCAGTCGAAGACATAGCGTCCACGCAGTTGTGGGCGTCTAATCATACGTTTCTGTCTAGATACTTGTCAGTTGCTCTAGACAAACCTTCCTTACCATGTATAGCTTTAAGGCAGAGGGTCTAGGTGGCCCTGCAGTCACTTTTGTTTACTTTCACGGGAAGGGGGGGGGGGGGGGGTGCAGTCAGTTGACATAGGACACCCTAGACCCCGCCGGAGTATGAGAGCTGTGATACAATTTAAGGTTAAAATGTGATATGAAAATTTCTCAGTGAGAAATTGTGCTAGTACAATGTTAAGTACAAAACAACCGTGTTGTTAGAGTAGTTTAGCTGCGAAAGCAATTTAATATTAGAACAATGGAGTTCCTTTTCAATTTATCTCCATGTTTATGTTGGAGTTTATTATGTGCACATATAAACTTATAACTTGTTATTTTTTGTCACCACTCGTTGAGTGGGGTGCCTTTGTAACTACAGATCTGTGTTCAGAATCTTCAGGGTTACCCATTTTTTGTCAGGCAGGCTTCTTTGAAGCACGCACCTGCCTGAACCCCCTTTTTCTTGTATTTTTTCGGCCTACGCCGTTGTTAAATATATTTTCAAAAGTAAGAATACTATGTGGTTGTTTTTATTATCTGCTTTTCTAGAGTTATGATATGATTACGAATGTCCCCCTCCAGTCTTAGAAATCAGGCATGTTCGTCAATGATGGAGGGGCCACTAATAAATTATAGGTTTGACTCCTGTAAGGAGATAAAGAAAACCTAATATTTAGTAGTGGCCCCGTAATCATTGACGACTGGGGCCCTCCCGACCGTCCCCTTCCCATTCGTTGATGTATTGAGGATTTTGGTTTACTTGATATGTCAGTGAAGGAGGAATGACGCCTGAATCAGCGTCTGGTCAGAGATCCACACAAGTACATCCACGATATGATGGAAAGCTTATTGGATAGTTATTCTTATTTTCTTTTTGTTTTTATTTTTTACGAAGTTTTTTCGTAGTGAGAACCCAATTCATAATGACTGAAGCCATGAGTGAGGTCGCGTGTGCTCATGATGAAGGCTCCTCAGTTTTTAAATGCTCTGCGCGGTAGATTCAAAACTACGGCGGATTAGTGTTTGAAGAGGATGCCTTATGTAATAGGCATGTTCGTCAATGATGGAGGGGCCACTACTAAATATTAGGTTTTCTTTATCTCCTTACAGGAGTCAAACCTATAATTTAGTCTCTATATAATCTGTGAATTATTTCCGATATGATGGAATTTAAGAAAAAAGAAATCCACCAACTCATAATCAGCAAAAATTACACAAATGTCAATTAAAAACATGTTACAATATTTCCCCGTCATTTTGTAGAAGGCGAAAATATACCGTGGGGATTTTTTTTTTTTTTTATTAAATGCAAATCTTCCGTCGCTTGGAATTTTGGCGCCTAGCTGTCTAGCCAAGACGGTGAGTGGAAATCGTTTGTTGACTTTCTTATTTATTGTTTATCTATGTGCTGGAAGGATATTATATTTTTCAATTCCATCGCATTAGAAATTATTCATAGATTACAAAAAGTCCAAATAAGACATAGTTATGTTAATGTATAAGGGAGATAGATCGCTGCATTAGAGATAGATAGATAGAGAGTTGCTACAGGCGAGCGATCGATAACATACTGTACTAACATATATGAGACAAGGACTTAAGTTTATGAAAAGACAAAGGAGACATTTTGATTGACTCATTTTTATTTAATTATTTGTGGGTTGGAAGGATAATATTGTTTTCAATTCCATCATATTAGAAATGATTCATAGATTAAAAAAAGACCAAATAAGACATAGTTATATTTATGTACAGTGGTGCACCAACTTTCGCTACATCTCGATTCGCGGATCGCACTTTCGCGGCAGTGTCTAAATATCCCGCCGATTTGAGTTTGGCGGTAAAAACTCGCATTTTCGCGCCCGAGCTTCGAAAATGAAGGCCTATTCAGCCACAAGCAAGAGGATTCGGTAGAGGAAAAATAAATGTTTGTGTCGAAACACGACCCAATACCAGTATATAGTCACCCAATGACTATAACTAATCAATACACATACTTACAAATACTCAATAAAATTATTTGTACTTACAAATAGGCCTACTCATGTTGAACGTACCTAGAGCCTAGTCACCCAATGACCCAGAATTGCTAAACCAACTAAAACTGGAATTGGTACACTTACTTACAGATATTCAATACTTTAATGAGTCTATAATGCTGATTAGCAAAGCATTATAATAGGTTACACTGCTTAGACATAAGGTTATAAGGTTAACCTGTGCCACCGCCATAGGCGCCATTTGCAAATGCACTGTTTTGGGTTCAAGCGGCGCCATGATGCCATCTAGTGGCCTTAACTGAAACTGATGTCTTGGTTCAAATTATAGGCGCATTTTTGCTTGAGTTTTGGCTCGAGCCAAAATGCGCCTCATAGTATCATATACGGTTGGAGCATCAGTATCGTACCGTAACGCTAAGTTCGCTAACTGAACTCTACCAAAACATTGCATAGGCCTATGGCGGTGGTTCAGAAGAAGTATAAGAACTGTAATTCATTATTATGCCTTGCTAATCAGCACTATAGACTCATTAAAATATTGAGTACCTGTAAGTAAGTGTACCAATTCCAGTTTTCGTTGGTGTATAGCAATTCTTTGTCATTGGTTGCCTAGGTTTGTTCAACTTGGGAGTGAGTTTTCGTACATGCCCGGTCCCTATTAAATTAATTCCCATTACCTCAATGCCCCAACTTTCGCTAATCGCACTTTCGCGCCACTTTCGGCGGTCCCTATTGGCCGCGAAAGTTGGTGCACCACTGCATAAGGGAGATAGATGCATTAAATAGATAGACAGACAGACATTTGATGCATAAATAATTCTTAATCATTTATATATACCTTAGGCTTGGGACGCCACCCGTGTATGATCCCGACTTTTCCCGTGTTGTGGCCTACTTTGGAACTTTTGAGGTTACCGTGTCCAAACGAAACCGTGTATAAAAAACGTGTGTATATCGAGACCTGACTGTATATACAAATATGTAACGCACCTGATCAATCACTTAATGCTCCTCCAGTAAAGCAAATTCTATTGACTGCCTGGGAGGCCATTCGGTCCTACATTTCCAAAGTTTTAAAAAAGGTCCCAGCTCTTTCGGACCCAGTCTCAGTAAATTTCTTAGATATTGCCAACTTACCTTCACAGAGGGCTAGTAGATCTAAATTACTATTTACTAAATATTTAATTTTCCTTTTCACCCTTCGGGTGTCAAACCCATAATATTACATATAGGTTCTCACGTCATTGGCTACGGAACCACTGCTAGATATTAGGTTTTCCTTCCTTCCCTTCGGGTTGTCAAACCCCAAAATTGGTTCAGTTCTTGTGTTGGACGGAGGGAGCGGCATGAGCGCCAAATATGAGAACTGGCAGTACTGTACGTCATTGGTGGAGGGGTCACTGTTAAATTAATAATAATACTACGGTTATGACAACCCGTAAGGGAAGGAAGGAAAAACTAATATTTATTGGTGGCTCCTGAAGTCAATGACGTAAGAGCCTATGATAATATGGCCTCGTTCCGGTTTCCTCAGAGACCGGGTTGTTGTTGTTGTTGTTGTTGAGACAACCGGGTTAACCTTGATAGCGACGGTCGAGAACCAAGATCATCTTAGGGGGTACCCCTTAATCATTCCTAAGGTACGTCATTGGGACGGAGCCACTGAAAAGTAGAAAATAAAAAATAAAAAAATTAACACAGTTTGAATACCGCGCCTATGCGCTTTCCATTCTTCCTCTTGTTTCCCATCACATGCCTCCTCCCGTTATCTCCCGAGATGAGTTCTCTAATGTATATACAGTATCAAGTTGAGCATGTGTATGGGAAGGGGATGGTGGGAGGGCAATTGTCGTCATTGACTTCAGGAGCCACCAATAAATTGGGAGGTTTGACGACCTCCCTTATAACCAAATAAGGAAAACCTCTTATTTGGTAGCAGTCTCGGAGTATCCAACGTAGGGCTTATGATCTCAGCCGCTACCACAGCGGGCCGATTTATCGGTACTCACGCGAAGTAACCAAATAATCTCTAGAGTTGCACCTCAATTCACTACTAGGCATGTTGTACACACTCCGAGACGACTAGGAAAGAAGAGATAGCGAAGGAGAGAAAGAATTGTTATAGTTACCCATTTAATCTAGCTGCTCTCCTCTGAGCCATGCTCCATGAGCCTGCGCCAGGACCTGCCAAAGTATCGAGGTATCAAGTAATCAGTTTAGATTGGATGGGCAGGGGATCGGCATGAGGGCGGGATACTCTGTCGTTAGATACTCCGAGACTGCTACCAAATAAGAGGTTTTCCTTATTTGGTTATAAGGGAGGTCGTCAAACCTCCCAATTTAGTAGCAGTCTCTACGTTTCCAACGTAGGGCTTGAATCCCAAATTGGAGGCGGACATCCAAGAAACCATAAACCCCAAGCCGTAGCACAAGCAGAGGACCAAGAAAAGACACAAATAAACAAATCCGTTTATTATCAGAAAAAGAGCGTAACAGTACGGTGCATATTAAGGAAGTACATGTTACCAGTATCAGTCTAGGGTCTTAAAAGTGCCGCAGCAGGGTAAGGAATAGGTCATGTCGACCGGAGAATGGCACACCAATCTGGGAAGAATGAAGGCAAGTTGTACATGAAGACAAGAATCTGAAGGCAAGGCACAGTAGGCGGAAGATCTCCAAGGACACTCTTTAATTACAAAAACCGGGTATGAGGCATAGACATACCAAACAAGTAACCCCTAGACAGTAGAGTCTATACGTAAAGAAGTAAGAGAGATAACCTTAATACTAAACAGGAATGACATACATGTAAAATGAAAGAGAGAAAGGCATTGTACAATCATACAAAATGACCCCCCCCCCCCCCCCAGTGTAGGAAAAGGAAGAAAATACAGTATGGGATGAGAAGAGACACAGGATGGAGATGAATCACGTGACACATTGGCCCAACGCAACACAAGGCACACCTGGCCTGGCAGTGGACATGGACAGGTACGATGAGAAAAAAGTGCTGTGGGAGGACCATAACCCTGTGTCGGCTATATCCGAAAGTGATGAATTGTTGAGGAACATCACAGTCGCTGCATAAGAGCGGACATCATGAGCGGAGCCCTTCGTAAGGGGATTACTCGCAGTAATGACATGGTGTAAATGAAGTCCCACAGCACGTTTGCCTAACCGTGTCCCTGTCTTAGGGGCCAACCAGAGCGCCGTCCCCGACGTCGGCACAGCGGCACGCACATACGTATGCAAGGCTCTTACCGGGCATAGCGGATGATGCGTGCTCCCACATTTTAAAGCCGGTACAGTAAACGGCTTAAAAATGTGCGCCTCACGTTCATTCTTGGCCACAAAATGAACGGAAGGGGCCAAAGTGACTGACCCCAAGGAAGGCGAAAAACTCATGCAATTCGGGGCCCTCGACATGGCAGTCAACTCTGAGACCCGCTCTCCTGTAGCCAACGCTAAAAGAAACAAAGTTTTATCAAGCAGATGAACAGGTGTTGGGTTAGTGGTGTAGATGGGTGAGGTAAGGAGCCTGAGAGCCTTCGCCAGAGACCATTGAGGCGGTATCTGGCGTGGGGGCTGTCTGAGCCGAAAGCAGGCTTTCATGAAAAAAGACAGCTCCTTGTGAGGGAGCACCAGCCCCATCAAGGTCTCAAAAGGCTCCCTAATAGCGGACAGGTGGTTCTTAATGGTGTTGTACATGTATGTGCGTGTCGCAAACAAGTGATTAAGGTAATGGAAGACTAACGCAACCGACGGAACTGTTTGTTCGGTGTCATTGATCCATTTAGTGAAAGTATTCCAATGAGACTCGTAAGTCTTCCAAGTAGCCTTAGTCCAGTGCTGATTAAGCATATCAGTCAAGCAACGTCCATATTTCGGCAACCACCCTGCCTCACAAACATCCACGATGCGAATGCCAACGAGGTCCCTAGGTCTCCAATCTGTCCCAAGTGGAAGTCTGAGACAGACAGGGGAACTGGACTCGGGCACCATCGCTTCAGCTGAGCGTACCAGGCTTGGGCCGGCCAGAGGGGCGCGTTAACCAAACCTTGCCACGGTACTCTCTCAGCCTGTGTAGGACTTTGCACATAAGCAGTGCGTCGGGCGGTGGAAAAGCGTAAATCGACTGCCACCTGCTCCAGTCCTCGCTGAAGGCATCCGGCCCCCCCGCCTGAGTACAAGTCCAGCGGGTGAGGTAGTCCGGCAGCTTGTTCGTCTCTGAGGAGGCGAACAAGTCCACCTGCGGATGGCCCCAGGAGGCTGCGAGGTCGTCGAAAACGCTTTGTCTTAATGACCATTCTACCTTGGTGCTCTGTCCTCTCGACAAAGCATCCGCCCAAAGATTGGCCGTCCCGGGCAGGTAAGTCGCATGCAGGGCGATGCTGTAATGATCGGCCAGGTAAAACAATTTCTCCGCCAGGTCTTGGAGCACAACAGACCTGGAGGAGCCCTGCTTTTGGATACAATGAACCGCGGACATGTTTTTCCATCCTGAAGGCCACCGACTTGCTCGTGAGGGCCAGTCCGTGATCCCGCAGGAAGAACAACGGTACCAACAGTTCCAGGGCATTGATGTGGAAGTGTGAGAGCCCCGACCACCTGCCGTGGTTTTGATGTCCCATGTCTGATTGATAGCCCCACCCCACCTCGCTCGACGCATCTGTGTCTACCCAGATGGTCGGCGGAGGAGCAGTCCAGGCCACAGCCGCAGAGAGCGTGCCCCGAGCGACCCAGTGTGTCAGTCTCAGATGTATTGAGCGCGGTACCGTCCACAAACGGTAAGGGGGCGAGATAGGGAAGTGCCTGTTGCCCAGCTGAATGAGGCGTTTTAGTCGGAGCCGGCCCAAGGGCACGGTCAGAGGCGCCCAATTCAAAGACCCTAATAGGGAGTCCCAGATTTTTCGTGTTATCGAGATCGAGTGCAACACGACAAAGAGCTTCCTTCGAAGTTTCGCCGCATTCACTCGACTGGGAAACGTGGCGCTTTGGAGATCCCAGTGCAAGCCCACCCACGTCACTTCTCGTGACGGTGAGAGGCAGGACTTGGGAATGTTTAGTTTGAACCCCAGGTTTGTGATATATCTGACTACAGTGAGCGTGTCTTGTACAACAGTGTGTGAGAGAGTCTGCGGAGATGAGCCAATCGTCCAGGTAAAACAGGATCTGAATCCCTTGTAAGAGCAAGGGGGTCAGAGCCTGCTTCACCAGTTTGGTGAAGACCCGCGGTGCTATGTTGAGGCCGAATGGTAGTCTGGTGAATTGGAACACCCTTTGATCCGACTGCAGTGCTAGGCAGCCCTGGAACCGAGGAGCCATCGGCACATGCCAATAAGCATCCTTCAGATCCAGGGTGACCACCCAAGACAAGGGCTTGAGTGCCAGGCGTACCTGGTTGATGGTGAGCATGCGGAAACGGGTGTTCACAATGTGAGAGTTGAGGACTGCGAGATCTACCACCGGCCTCATAGCAGCGCAGTCCTTCTTTGGGACCAGAAACACATGAGACAGAAATACCTTTTGTGTAGAAGATATTTCCTTGATAACGCCTTCCTCGTGCATGGACATGATCACTTGGGCCACTTCCTGAGACACTGGTCGCTGTCGGGGAGGGCACCTGAGAGGAGGCCTGGACCTCCACCTCCAAGTCAGACCCTTCTTGACCACCCGACGCACCCACGACCGGCGGGGCCATTGCCGGTAGTGGGGGCGGAAGAAGCCGGTGCGGGTGCCTTGTGTCAGGCCCATCACCGCTTCGACGAGATGGTCAGGCGAGGGAAGAGGGGACTGGCCAGGAGGAACTACACGTTTTTTGGCACGGAGCCCCTCTTGGACTTATCGTAGTGGGAGCTAGAGCCACCACGTCCTCCTCCAGACGTCCCCACGCCCCGCCGAAACGATGGACGAGCCTCGCGCTCCGGCCTATCCCCCTCCAGGCTGTGTCTGGCAGCGGAGGAACTGGGGCCCTGCGCCTGCCAGCGCCGCATCCCCTCTTGACGGGGACGGCGATCCGGGGACCGACGACCACGGAAGGCGGGTACACCACGCCCCCTGTGAGCCAGTCCCCTGGCCACACCTCTAGCCTGGCGCCCTCTGCCGGCGACAGATCTGCCCCCGCGTCCGCGGGTGGAGGAGGATGAAGTGGGCTTCGCCACCACCTTCCGTTGAGCAGAGTACGTGTCACTCTGCGCCAGTAAGAAAGCCCCTTGCCAAGCCTCCTCAGGGAACAGTCCAGGGGTCAGAAGGTCAGTCAGTAGGAGGCGGTTGCGGACGTCGGCAGGGGCCTTCTTACAGAAAGCCACCCGAAGTTGTTGACGGCAACGAGTGGCTTCATGGAGGGAGTGGCGGATGTCCTGAACAGGGTTGAGGGCAAGCTGCAGGGTGATCCGTCGGACATGCTCAAAACCTTGGCGATGATCAGCCGATTCCAGCGACTCAATAAGGCGGAGGTGAACCCGCGCCAGTTCCAACTGAGCAAGAAGAGTTGAAAGTTGGCGCGCCGCTCGCTGACGGAACTTAAAGTCCCGGTCCAGTGGTGCCTTCTCCGGTGCCGTGAAAAAGGAACACGGAAGGGGGCCCACCGACAGTTTGGGAGCATTGAGCCACTCCCACACAGGCAGAGGGAAGCCCGAGGAGGTAAGGAGCATGCCCGACAGAAAAGATGATTCCATGGATGGGATGGCCGGCAAGGTCTCAGCCATGGACTGACCAAACTCCACTGCTTCACGGATCCATTCACCCCAGGGACCCGGACAGACGTGCGGGAGTTCGAGCATCAGGACCCCGTCCCGATCACGCACATTCCTGAGGTACGGCGTCCCTGAGATGGCAGAGAGGGAGTGGACATCCGCAGACAGGTCTTGGCGGGAGTAGTCAGCCCAGGGCTTGGTGGGAGTGTAAGGCAAGACCGACGGACGATATGAAAAATACCGCATGTCTTGCCGGTTAGGGTACACCCTCACATCGACCTCAGGGACCAGACCCTGTGGAGTAATGGCCCAGAAGATGTTTTTCTCATTCACCTGGATAGCCCAGCCCTCCGGCACAGCCCGCTCTCCGGCCGGCAGGTGGACCGCCCCCCTCAGGGTTGGAGGCGATCACAGCTCTCCAAGCAACAGAATCCCCATACAGGGATGGCATCTTGACTTTGGGGATCTTAAACTTGGAGAGAGGCGGCACGGAGAGGGGGTGAGAGAACAACCCCAAACCCTGGCCCGGGATAACAACGGGCCAGAGAGGAGTCGTAGGCAGTGTCGGAGGTGCAGGTGATGAAGTAGATGATGACAACGGTACCACAACCGGGAGAGCAGGCCGAGATGGGATGTGGTCGGCAACAGGTGGGAGAGGAGCCACAAGCGGAGTCTGCAGAGGCACCGGGTTAGTAGTACCCAACCGGGAGACCACTGCCTCCATGGCCGTCGTGACAGAGGAGAGGATGTCTGCCTTATTGGAGGCCATCTCAAGACGAATAGACGCCAACTCCGCCCGTAACTCCGTCTCCGCAGCAGGAGGGAAGGACGTCTGTAGAGGAGACAGGGAACCAGCCTCACTGGCCCCATGGTCCGTGAGCGGGGAGAACGCAGGGGACGGTGGAGAGGACTGTGCCGCCACGTCGGGGTCCTCCTGGCCCGAATCAGGTGCACCGTCCGAAGACGAGTCGACCCCCATATCCTCGTCCTCCAGCCGATCAAAATCCACAACCTCCATCTCAAGAACATCTTCCAAATGGTCAGGAAGATGAGGAGGAGACTGCTGGCCACAAGGAATCAAGGCGTCGGAACCCCCAGGTGGAGGAGGAGGCGTGGAGGGCATCGCCGCCGGGACCACCACAGCCGGGCCCGCCATAGGGAAGAGGCCGGGACCCCTCACAGGCTGGGAGGCAGGCAGAGGCTCGAACTCCACCCCACCAGCGGCCGAAGATGGTGCAGGATGGAGAACGACCTCCTCGGCAGGCGGGGCAGGACGGCGTTTGGCCCTGAAGACCGTGGAACCCTGCGAAGGAGGGGGGCTCATCCTGAGGTGAGGAGAAGCAAGACGGGGTCGATCAGCAGGGGACGGAGATCGGCGACGTTTCTTCTTGCCAGAAGCTCCAGAAGTCATGGATAGGTCAGAGGGAGGCACACAACGTTCATGATGCCTGGGGGCCCGCTCCCTGGAACGCACCCTCCCGCCCGCCTGACCCGAACTCCCGGGAGGGGAGCCCCGAGCCGTATGAGGAGAGCGAGAGTGACGAATAGTAGGGGAGCGGGAACGGCGTGCAGCATCGGAGGTAGGTGGGATCCCTAACAACACCCGGACGTCATCCTCACGGAAGGAAGGAGCCCTGTGCAGGACCCTTTGGACGTGACGGGAGATGACATCCCATGATCGGCGTAGAGATGTCCTGGCCCGTTGTCCTTCCGCCGACGTAGGGAGAGTCTCGAGTAGTTGAAAAGCGGAGAGACACACCCCACACCGGCGGGGATCGTAAACATCCTTCCCATAGCAGGCCGTGTGGAGGCAACATTCCCGATGATCCCGCAAGGCCGTCCGCTGACACGTCGGCCGAGAGCAGGGAGGAGCCGGCATCACAGCACTGAAAAATGGGGAAGCATTACCCACCAGTAGAGGTGAGACAGGCAATATGAGGCAGTAGAGCCAATTCAGCATGTAAGACTCAATAAGACAATATCCAGTAAGAAGCTATGTAGCAAGTATAACAGGAAAGTCAAAAGAAAACACCCACACCAGAGACCCGCAACACCAGGGCTGGGACAAGCCCCTTAGCGAGGCCCAACCCTGGGAACAGGTCCAAACCAAAGTTTGGGGAAATTTGTCCCATCCTAAAATACCTCTGTGAGAGCGGAGGGAGGCGGTGGCGAAGAGGCGGCGGCGGAGGGACAGCCGGCAGTAGAGCGGGCACCAGCTGGAAGGAAAAGGTCAAGTGTGAGCAACCCAACAGTACCCTATAAGTTTAAATAGGGGCGGGGAGGGAATCCAAAACACACAGGACAACGCCACTTTGGGTCGAGTCCTAGGACTTTTCAGGTGGTCCTTGGGTCCACCCAGTATACAAGGAGGCCGCCTGTAGGGCGGGAACCAGGTACAGAAGGAGGACACAAGGAACAGGACATAAGGGATAGGAAAACAGCCAATCAGCCGTTGTCCAAAAAGCCCTGTCCAGGTACATGAAGAGGGGGGCAGAACAGGGCGCATAAACCAAGTCAAGTGAAAAGCTATGTGGCCTAGGCCTTGACAAGGCACAGGGCACATCAAAAAGATAAAGGCGCTGCTAGGGCGGATTTAAAAAAGATGAAGGAGCTGAGGACACCAGAAGACCCTTGCCTGTGTGGCGAAAAAACGTGAGTAAACACGAAAATCGAGTCAACTTGTCCAAGCATATCCTCCCTGTGAGCGGGGCCCCTATCGCGTACAGTTTCCAGACATCCCCCCCCCTTTTTAGTGATCAAGGAACCACAGGCAGGGGAAGAACAGAAACATGTACTGTAAGAAAAACGAGAATTTAACCGAGAGCTACGAGACCGAGACTTCCCAGTCAGTGGAGACAAAAGGAAGGCAGAAGGAAAGGACCTGTGTGGATCATTCCAACGGCGGGCAGCTCAAGGCAAAAACCGATTAGCTTAAACACACAATTTAACTAGAATTTTAACAAGAGCGTAGAAGACCAACCAGCAAGTCAGTAGAGACAAGAGGAAAACAGAAGGACAGGACTATGTGGCCCAATCCGACGGCGGTCAGCTCAAGTTAAAAAACACAGGCCTAGCCTAGTTACACAATTCACATAAAAGAGAAAAGACTAGGGCAGCGTCAATCCCTAAGTGAAAAAACCTAGTAACAAAGCTAAATACTGCCCGAGAAGCCCCACAATTACGTTAAATTAATAAAATAAAAGGAGGATAGCCTAGGGCTTGACCGACATTTTCACCAGAACCACGTATCCACGAGTCAAGTAGGCCCGGGGAAACGAAAAGGAACTGACAAAAGCGTGAACCATGCGAACGAAATACAAGACCACCAACTATGGACAAGTTTAATAAACAAGTCAGAAGGGCTATAGGTCAGTTGAGACCAAAGCAGCATGTTTGTGAGAGAATAAAGGCTATGTGGCCTATGCTCACACAAAGCAGAATCCAGAGAAACTTCATGCTCAAGTCTTGTAAAACATCGACACGTAGTCATATGAAAAAACAATAAAACAAAAAGTCACAAAGGGAAAGAAACACAATGCATCCCTCGGGAAGCATATCCCCCCCCCCCCCCCCCAAGGTACGTGAAGGGTAGTTAAAGTGAACATGAACCCGAAAAGCGAGGGTAGAATAGACACACAACGACCGCTACGCGGCGTTGTGGACCAACCACCCCGAAGAAAACAAATAAATAAACACGTCTCCAGCACTACGCGCACACCCATAAACACGCCATAAAGCCGTAGTAAAGTGCTGCCTACATCACTGAACATCCTTCTAAAACCTCAACAGCCTGAAAAGGCTCACACTCACTAATAGTTGAAGCGAAGGGGATGCAAAGCAGGCACTCGCGAAGCACAGACAAAAAAGGCGTGTGACATCGACGGTGGGCGCGAAGTGACTGATACTTTGGCAGGTCCTGGCGCAGGCTCATAGAACATGGAGCATGGCTCAGAGGAGAGCAGCTAGATTAAATGGGTAGCTATAACAATTCTTTCTCTCCTTCGCTATCTCTTCTTTCCTAGTCGTCTCGGAGTGTGTACAACGTGCCTAGTAGTGAATTGAGGTGCAACTCTAGAGATTATTTGGTTACTTCGCGTGAGTACCGATAAATCGGCCCGCTGTGGTAGCGGCTGAGATCATAAGCCCTACGTTGGAAACGTAGAGACTGCTACTAAATATTAGTTTTTCCTTCCTTCCCTTCCGGGTTGTCGAAACCGTAATTTATTGGTGGCTCCTTACGTCAATGATGTAAGAGCCTAGAATATCACGACCGGTGGTGGGACCTTCATATGCTCATCAAACTTAAAAATTTAATAGGAAGACTAAAAACGAATATGTAAACTGTGACATGTGTTTAATTATAAAAGTATAAAAAGTAAGAAAAAGATATATAAGGCGGGTACCATTAAAGAAGCCTTATCTCAGAAAAACTGATCCACAGTAAACTCTCGCTAACTCGGACTAATTGGGGGAGACCACTTCCGAGAAGTCCGATTTTCCGAGATTATCGAAGTCCGACTTAACCCATCAGACCCGGAAGAGCTCTTAAACACCCATAAAAAACTCGGTCCGCGCAACCCGGAAGGGCTCTGAGGCCCCCAGTGCTTGAAAGCCTGTGAGCTTGGTGTGCGAGGCGTCTGTCCGACGCATGTAAACAACAGCCGGCTGGACCGACGCCCCGCATCTCTCGCCACAAGAAGGAGTGCGTCGCTTGTTCGTGTGTGCCTGTATGTTATTGTTAAGTATTGAAAAGTAGTGTAAAGTGGCTGTTTTTGCCATAAAGTTATCTCCAATGAAATCATCATCACAACTGAACCAGTTGACTTAGAGAGCTCTACTTAACGCCATTCTACAGGTACGAAACACATCTACGCTTGGGGATGCGCGGGAATGCGGAAGCAAGCCAAATAACAAAGATGCGGTAGCCTAGGCGTAGACTTTTTTCGGCCAAAACCCCCGGGTTTCGGGGAATATATATATAATACATAGCCGGGGCTGGAGGGTTAAGAGAGGAAAAATTCCGAATTAGAAGAGGGCGTCCGAGCCACCAGAGAAAACGGAGACTACCCTCTCACTAAAAACGTAGACTCAAGATTAATTACAGTACTGTACTGTACAGGTATATGGCAGACATAATATATGTTAATGTACAGGTAAATATACAGGGATATACATGTAGTAGTATAAAGGGAATACAACAGTACAATATTTTTAGTGAACAGTACATTACTGTATAGCACAGTGTACTATACTGTAATGTACTGATCAGGAACACTCACCTTCATCTACTGTAAGAAACTGTAAGAAACCTTCCCATAAGAAAGACTGGAAACGGGTCCCTTCTTCACTCCTTCCCCTGTGATGTGTACTGTAGGTTTGTATTTATTAGTGGCCCCTCCATCATTGACGAACATGCCTATTACATAAGGCATCCTCTTCAAACACTAATCCGCCGTAGTTTGAATCTACCGCGCAGAGCATTTAAAAACTGAGGAGCCTTCATCATGAGCGCACGCGACCTCACTCATGGCTTCAGTCATTATGAATTGGGTTCTCACTACGAAAAAACCGTAAAAAATAAAAAGAAAAAGAAAATAAGAATAACTATCTAATAAGCTTTCCATCATATCGTGGATGTACTTGTGTGGATCTTTGACCAGACGCTGATTCAGGCGTCATTCTTCCTTCTCTGCTCTGCGCTCAGCCTGCCCGGACGTGTCTCCCCACGCTCCGCTGATTCCGCATTTGTTGCGTCCCTAGTGAGTTTTTTCTCATTTGTTTACTCCGGGATGTATCGAGTAAGGTTAGGATATGCGTAGCAGGAGTGTCCTGGGCTGGTTGCCCGCAGTGCAGTGTATTTTGGGTCGTGTGTTTGGGGCATCTATTTCGGATGTACCCTCGTGGTCCTGTTGTGGACTTGTGTTCGTTTCACAGTTGAGTTAGCTTGTGATGCAGGCGGCTTTCATTACGCGTTAATTATTGCTGCCTTTTATCTTTCTGATGAGGTAAGCTTTGTTTACTGACGTTCCCAGCGTATTTTTCTTCACTTAGTGAAGTTTTTTCTGGGTCCCGAGTCAGTCTTCCCTTTGCCGGAAGTATTTGCTACAGTGGTGTGTTGGCGGTGGTTCCTGTTGTTATATTTCCAGTGTTTTGTGTATATTTCAACTTTTATGATGCCGTCTACTTAGGCCTAGCCAGCCGCTCGTAGCTTTGCCACATGTACAAGTGTTATTGTTTATTTTTATAAATATGCCCTACTGTGTCATGTGTATCCGGGTTTTAGTTGTGTATTGGCTAATTCCTCGGACTATGTTTGTTTCCTGGTTTAGTTGTCTATCTATCTATCTATCTATTGCCTGACGCCGTGATCCCCGAAGGGGTGGCCACGAACGAACCGCCCCCATGCACCTCTGTCCCCAGTCAGTCGACGCCCCTCCCCCCAACCAGCACCACCTTCGTTCATGTACTTCCTCACTCCATCCTTCCACCTCATATTCGGTCTACCTCTCCCCCTCTGTCCCTCCACCTCGCTCTCCTACACCCTCTTAGTCATTCTCTCGCTTTCCATACGTTCCATATGGCCGAACCATCTCAAGTTGTTCCTTTTCACACTTTCCAGCACATCTACCTCCACACCACACCTCCTTCTTACTTCCTCATTAGTCTGTCTATCCCTCCATGTAACTCCGCACGCACTCCTTAAGTAATTCATTTCCACTGCTCTCACTCTTGGTCTGAGTCTCTCAACCAACGTCCATGCTTCGCTTCCGTAAGTCAGTGTCGGGATTACCACACTGTCATGCAAGGACTTCTTCACTTCCATACTGACCACCCTATTTCTTGTTACTGCTTTTAGCGTTCCTACAACCCTCTTCCCCTGTTGTACCCTCTCCCGCACCTCTTCATCCATAGTCCCATCTTTACTCAACACACTGCCCAGATACTTAAAAGAGTTGACGATCTCCATAGCCTGACCGTTCAGCTTCACCTCACACTCTGTGACTTCACCCCTTTCGAAGACCATAACCTTGCTCTTCCCCGTATTTACCTTCAAATTCCGTTTTTCGCACACTGTTCCAAACTCATTTACCAGACCCTGCAACTCCCATTCATTATCACTCATCAGAACTGTATCATCCGCAAACAGCAGTATAGGTAGCTTCCACTCAATTCCCTCCCTTTTCAGCGATACACCAACATCCACTGCTCTTGATAGTATTTCTTTCATAACTCCATCCATATATACAGTAAACAACCACGGGGACATCACACACCCCTGTTTCAAACCAACATTCAGGTCAAAGAACTCGCTCTGCTCACTCTCCACACGTACTGCCGCCTTTGCACCCTCATACATGCTCTTCACTGCTTTCAGCAACTTGCCCTCTACTCCGTATATTCTAAGTACTTTCCACAAACCTTCTCTATCCACTCTGTCATAGGCCTTCTCCAAGTCCATAAAGGCAACATACACCTTTTGTTTCTTCTCCAGATACTTCTCCACAACACAATTCAGGGTAAAAATCTGATCTACACATCCTTTTCCCTTCCTAAAACCTCCCTGCTCATCGCCTATCCATTTCTCCGTTCTCACTCTCACTCTCTCAATCACTACCCTACTGTATACCTTCCCTACTACGCTTAGAAGACATATTCGTCGGTGGTTACCACACACTCCTCTTTCCCCTTTGCCCTTATATAGGGGGACTATTATGCCAGTCTTCCAGTCATCGGGTGCACTCCCCTTCTCCCATGCTAGTTTGCACATTTTCCATACCCATTCTATCACTATCTCACCACCATACCTCAACATTTCCCCACACACTCCATCTGTTCCTGGTGCTTTCCCCAACTTCACTCTTTTCATGGCTTCCCACACTTCTGACCTCCTGATCCCCACCTCCTCCTCCACTACTTCTCTTCTTCTCCCTCCCATACCATATCCAGCTATGTTTGCTGGCTCTTCATTCCTTTCATTTAGCAACTCACTGAAGTACTCCCTCCATCTTTCGACTCTCTCTTGCTTCTCGGCTAGCATTCTCCCATTCTTATCTTTCACACCCTTACTGTTTCCCTTGCTACCTTCCCTAACTTTCTTGACTTCTTTCCAGAACAGTTTCTTACTCTCCCTCCATTTTACACTCAGATTCCTTCCAAATTCCTCATCTACTCTTCTCTTACTTTCCTTCACTACTCTCTTCACCACCCTCTTATTCTCCACGTACCTCGCTCGTTTCTGTCTCTCGGAATCTTCATTCCCTCTGCTACCCAACCACTCTCTATATGCTTTCTTCTTTTCTTCCACAGCTATTCGTACCTCTTCTGTCCACCATGCTGTACCTTTCACTCCCCTCCCTCTTCTCCTCACTCCACACACCTCCTCACATGCTGCACAGATCTCATCCTTAAACACCTTGCTCATCTCCTCCACTTCCTCCATAACTTCCAGGTCGAACCCACCTAGTCGTCTTTCCACTGCTCTCCTGTACTCCTCCCTGATTTCCTCCTCCTGCAACCTCTCCACCCTCCTCACCATTCCACCCTCCTCTCGCCTCCCTCCCGCTCTCCTCACCCACTTCTTTTGTATCCTAACCTTAGCTACCACTACATAATGATCAGACAGACCCCCTCCAATACCCCTATACACCCTAGCATCCATCACAGATTTCTTCATTCGTTCATCCACACATACATAATCAATCAATGACTTTCGGTCCACCACTGTCTTATCCTTCATCGTCAACATCCGTTTCCATGTGTACCTGTGGATCATTCTGTGTCGGAAGAAGGTGTTGGCTATCCACAGCCTCCTCCCCACACATACGTCCACAAGTGCACTACCATTCCCATTCACCTCTGATGGTACCCCCCACCCTCCCACCACTCCCTCAACTTTCCTATCACCCACCTTACCATTCATATCCCCAATCAGAAATATTCTTTCGTTCTTGTCAAACTTCTCCAGGCACACCTCCACATTCATCCAGAACTCCTCTTTCTTTCTTTCAAGTATATCCTCTGTCGGGGCATACACGCATACAATCACCCACGTTTGTATTCCTACTTTCATTCTCACCCACACAATCCTTGAACCCACAGACCCATACTCTCTTACACATTCCTTCCATTTGCTACTTACAAACAAACATGCACCTTCTCTCGCTGTTCCTTCACTCACTCCAGCACACACACCCATTCCACACTCCCACTCTCTCACATCTGAACCTTTCCATTTGGTCTCTGTCATTCCACATACATCCAGCCTGGCATTCACTAACACTTCCAGAACCTCTCTCTCTTTTGTGCCATCATTCATGCCACTAACATTCCACGTAGCCATTCTCAGAATGTCCGAAGGCATGTCCTTAGTCGGTCGTGGTTCGTCAACGTTGGTTCCGTCCGCATCCGAGGCTGTTCGCTCGTTTTTCCTTGCTTCGATATTTTTTCCGGGTGGGGGTCGCAAGCCCACCGACCCAACCTCTTTAGTCGCCTCTTACGACACGCAGAAGGCACGTGGGGCATATTCTATTCCCTAACCCCCAGGGGGGGATTGGCTAATTCCACGGATTATTGTGTGGACTTAGGCTAGTCGTGCGTGGCTTTCCTTCGTGTCCGTTGTTCGTTCAGATGGTGTCTGAACGGGGTGGGTTTCCTTCCGGCGGGTTTTTTCTCGGTTTCACCATGAAAAAAACCCGGCCGAGAGCCGCGTTGGGCCACACGTGGTTTCAACACAGGCTTGTGTCCCCGGCGATGAGGTGTCTGTGGCTCTCCAGGACTGCGTCTTCTGTGTTGGTGCCTGTTTTCAGGCTCCCTTTGATTCCCGGCGGAATGGCTGTACCCATCAAAAACATTGTTCATGCGAACATATGTTATGAAGTTTTTTCTACCCGGTTTTCAAACCACAAGAAAAACCTAGCTGTTGTGAAGGGCTTTCCTCCCCGGCGATCTTTTACAAAGAAGTGGGGACAGGAACTTATGGGGTTAACGTTTTGACATCTCACCCGGCGGGTGTGCCTTGGTAGGGTGGGATGAACAACTAAGTCATTCAGTTAGTTAACCAATCCATTTTAAGTGATACGTTATGTATCGCCGCCTTTACACTTACGGCGATTGAAGGTTAATTGGGGGTTAACATAGTTTTTTACACCCGGCGGGTGCTCCTAAGTGGAGGTAATAAGGAATTTACAATTCAATTTCGATTTAACCACTTAATTTGGGGATACTTATAGGTATCGCCGCCTTCTTAGTTACGGCGATCTTTTTGTGACAATTCGTTAGAAATCAGATCTCGTATCAGCCTGCCCTATGTTATTCTACTAAAATATTTCAAGGGCCGGCGTCTTTATGGGGGGTTGTTTTTGTTCCAAAATTGAATCTTGAGACAGTCACCACCAGAAAGACTATAAACGCCATGCTGGACCGTTATATTATTGTCAGAGGGTATTCTTCACTTTCTTAAAAAGATATGTTTAGATATTCTGAGCCCCGCCGCATAGCGAGCTGTGATCGTTGTGTCATTACATCTCGTTACCCGGTGGGTTATTAACACTTGTGTGCGAACATGTTGGGTTAACCTTATGAGCATTAATTCCTGGATTTTTTTTTTTTTTTTTTCCAGAGCTGGGCTCCGGCGGACCAATACAGAACCGGCGGTCTCTGTCATGGTGACCTTAGCCCCAGTCTTTGCTTTATGCACTACCCCTACCTGTGCCGGTATCCCTATTTTTGCGCATACTCTTTGCATAAGGTGTGTTAAATGTCTAGACCGTTCAAGGGGTCTGTGGGTCATGCGTAATTGTTCTTTTTGCTCCCAATTAGCTGTAAAGGTCCTATGCGACAATGATAAGACCGCGGCGGTCGCGTTAAGAGAAGTGCGGCAACAGATGTCAGCATACACTACGATTGTTGCTCATAAGTCACTTCAATGTGACAATGTCCCTCTTTGGGATCGATTGCTCTTTGAACACCCTCCCCCTAAACGTTCCTCTCGAGTCACTTGTCATAAGCCGGCGGAGACTGGTCAGGGTTCTGTGTCTTCTGCTGCTACTCCGAAGCGTCCAAGAGAGCCTACACCCCCGGCATCCGCCTCCTCGTCTAGGGCGAGATCTCGGTCTAGGTCACCTCTCAGACGCCAGTCATCTAGTCTTGCCTCTTCACCATCGAGTAAGAAGAGTAGGACGGAAAGTTCCACCAGTGGTCACGGCGATGAATCCTCCAAATCAAAGAGTAGTTCACGGTCACACCGTAGCCATAAATCTTCCAAAAAGGATTCCCATAAACGAAAGACCTCCCTACATTCACCAGCTTCTAGTGCCTCTCATCGTACCTCTACCCCAGACAGAGTTTGTGTTAGGTCTCAGGGGTCCAGTGCGGTGCCTGTCCCTAAAGAGGATTTACCCATTAATATTTTAACCCTGGAAATGGAGAGTTCAGGGGGATCAGTGATTGAGAATGTTTCAGACTCCCAAGAGAGTGTAGGCCAGGGCCTCGGTGTTTGGGGATTTGCTCAGCCAGGGTCTGACCACCCACTTCCGACTCAAACGAGTCACACAGTAGCTGACGTCCACAGGGACGCGGCGATCCCATCCTCTATTCCTGACTTATCTTGGCAGCATGGTACCCCAGCTTCGGCGGGGTCTTCTCAGGAGGATCAGGAGGAGAAAGACGAGGTTTCAATAATTTCGGAGATGGAAGGGCAAGAGTCAGGTTCAGGCTTAGACGCCGCGCAGGATATTAATGATTCACCAGTAAGTTCATCATCAACTCAATTTGTTACTGCGCAGGAAGTTGAAGGGCTACTTAGTAATGCTTTATCTAAATTTTTTGGACAACAACAGGAAACTCCCACAGTGGACTTGGGGCTCCCACGACAAGTTCTACGGTACGGCCTCTGATGACTTCTATTGCTTTATCTAAGATCCCTAACCCCCCCACTATGTCACCATCAGTGGTTACTAGGCCTGCTACGGCAGCATTGACCACTTCGAATGTAAGGGTGATAACGGATGTCAATCCACCCCCTCTAGACAAGGCGCCTCTCAGAAAGGTAGCTATGCCCTTGCTTTATGGACCAGACGAGTCATGGGTCCTTTTGACCCCCACTAAACCAGAGCTCGCCCAACCTACCTTGTCAGGGGAACTCCCAGTACCGCGTGAGTGGGTCATCCAGGGCAATAAATCAAAGAAATTAAGGGCCCTGGATATTTTGGGAAATGTACTAGATGTTAACATCAAGGCTATACCTAGTTATTATCACCAAGACTATTTTGTGTATGCTACTAAGCCAGCTTTACCCCCTGCCTCAGCTTCAAAATTGTTTTCAGACTGGTCTAAGCTGGATGGGTTTAATGACATTAAGACTCTGTCAGCTCTCACTCCTGAACTTGATTTACAAACCGTCACAGACGAAGCAGCTAATCCAGTCTTGAAGGTGGGGCAGTTGGGTCCAGGACCTTGGGTAGATTGGGATAGAGGCTCAAAACTTTGCAACCACATTTACTTCCAAATCTTCCCACCAGATCCCCCAAGATTCTCATTCGTGGTTCTCCATGCCGGTATGTTCTGCCGGCGGAGTCCCGTCAGCTTTGTTTTCTTTCCTAGCTGCCCCTAAGATTAATCTTTGTGAGCTAAAAGACCCTTTCACTACCCCTACCCCAACTCACCTAGACCGAGAATTTAGGCTAAGGGGGAAAGCTTTTCGCCTGTTTTCTCAGTACATAGTGTCTCAACAGGTAGCTAAGTCTTTACTTCGGTCCACTCAGGCAATCGCAGACGCGGATGCCAGAAGATCGGTTGAATTATCCCGGCGACTGCTACTCCAGTCGTCAATCCAATCTCTAGGTGACATACGCACCGCCTTACTTGAGGCGGTACGAGCAAGACAAGATCTCAGAATGTCTTTAGTTCGCAAGCTGCCTGATCGCATTGCGAATCAGGTGGTCATGTCACCAGTGCTTACTCCCTCGTTAATGTCCCCTGAAGTGTGGCGAACGGTATTCAATATGGCACAGGCCTTTAAACAAAGTCCCACCCCTTCTAAGAAACCTGCCTTTAACTTCCCCAAACCCAGGCCAACCGCTAAAGCTCAGCCAGGGGGATCTAAGCCCTTTCTTCTGCCTAAGTCCTCCCACTCCCCCCAAGGTCAGTATAGGCATAGACAGAGTAAGTTTTCAGGTCAGAGAGGACGCGGCCATAATAAGCCAGGTCAGGGCCAGTCTTCGGCCAGCACCAGCCAGCCGGCGAAGCGTCCAGCACCACCAACCCCACCACCAAAAAACTAAAGTCTCTCTCACTCCCGGTGCCAACCTTAAGGCCGGAGGACCCGAGGGTAGTACAGCCGGCGAACCCTTGTCTGCTAACTGGGTCGTTCCGAACGTGTCACCAAGCATGGCCTTTAAACACTTGGGCACGGATGGTGGCACGCAAAGGCATCACTTGGCAGTGGCTCCGGCGACCTCGCTTACGTCAGCCGACAACGGCGAATTTGGTTTCTTTAGAGGTGGAGTCACTGCTCCAGGAAATGATTGCCAAGAATGTCATCATCCCGGTCCCCCCAAATTACCCTGTATTCACGTCCAAACTATTTTTGGTTCCCAAAAGGGACAGTGTTCAGATGAGACCGGTCGTAGACCTGTCTTATCTGAACCTTCACATTCACAACGAGTCTTTCAGAATGTTAACAGTACACCAAATCAGGCTAACACTTCCGCCGGGAGGTTGGATGTGTTCACTAGACCTGACAGACGCCTATTGGCACGTATCGGTCAACAAAAGATTTCAAAGGTTTTTGGCCTTACGGATCAGGCGCCAAAATTTTGTTTTTCAAAGGATGCCGTTCGGTTTGAACCTAGCACCTCGATTATTCACGAAATTAGTCCGGCAAGCCCTGATGCCATTGTTAAAACAAGGGATCAGAGTGTTGTGGTACCTAGACGACTGGCTGGTGGTGGCAGAGACACAACAATTATGCATCAAACATGTCAACATAATTTTAAATCATGTCAAAACTCTAGGGTTCAAGGTAAATCTGGTAAAGTCAAACCTTGTTCCCTCACGAGTAATTCAGTGGATAGGGCTGGTCTGGGACACGGCCGCTCTCACTCTGAGTCAGAGTGTGGACAATCGCAACAGGTTTCGCAGGAAACTGTTCATGTTTCTTCACAGTCTGACTACGACGCGGAGGGTCTGGGAGTCTCTGGTCGGCTCTCTCAACGGGGTTCAACTAACTGTCATGTTGGGCCGGTTGAAAGTAAAACGCTTAATATTGGAAGGCAACAAATATTTCCCACTCTTACCGGCGGGAAAGTTATGGCCCATTCCGAAATTAATCCACACCTTACTAGCGGTCTGGGCAAAGAGGGAAACGTTGCACTCAATAATGTCATTGACCTCTCCTCCACCAACGGTATGGGTAGACACGGATGCGTCAGGCACAATAGGTTGGGGATTTCAGTCAAATCAGGGACACCAGGGTCAGGGGCTTTGGTCCCACTTAGAAATCTCTCACATCAATGTCAAAGAATTACTAGTCCCCTTGTATTTCCTTCAGGCTCACGGCCCTGCGTTACGGGGCAAGTCGGTGGCCTTCAGAATGGACAATCTGAACGCAGTTCACTGTATTCAGAAACAAGGATCAACGAGGTCAAGGAGGTTGCTAAACGTGTCGGAAGGGATTTTTACTCTAGCCAACAGACTAGACATTTATCTTCACGCATCTTATCTCCCAGGCGTAGCGAACGTCTGGGCAGACGCTCTGTCCCGGAGACAAAGCACGACAGTAGAATGGGAGCTCAAGCAACCCATTTTCAACCTAATGATTGCAGAGCTCTCCCATCCACAAGTGGATCTGTTTGCATCCGAGGAGACTCACAAACTCTCTCTATACCTCACCCGCCGGACGAAAACGCCGGCAGGGGGGCCAGACGCCCTAGTGATAGACTGGAACAGATAGAGCTCCATCTATCTGTTTCCACCACCAGATGCGTCACTAATGTGCCACGTAGTGAACAAACTACGAGATTATCGAGGCTTAGTCTCACTAATCGCGCCCCTGTGGCCGGCGCAGTTGTGGTACCATCAATTGAAAACGTGGTGCCCGCACCCGGTGTCGCTCCCGGTCGGGTATTTCCACTTAGACACGATTGGCAACCTAGCGACCTCGCTGACTTTTGCATTATGGACATTCAGGAGGCCAAGTGGCTAGCACCATACGGTAGAGATGTGACCAATAAATTATTAAATCAATATACTCAGTCTACCAAACGACAGTATCACTTTACATTGGCAAGCCTTTACTTCTTGGATCATTAGAACAGAACAGACTGTGCCATCAGTAGCTTTAGTGTTCAATTATTTAAATTATCTGTTTGAGCAGAAACATTTATCTGTGGTAACGTTAAAAAATCACTTAACTGCGATTAGAGTGCCCTTTTTAGACCTTACAGGTCTCTCCATACCGGTGGCGGAGGAAACAGGTTTTATGAGAGCTTGTTTTAAACTCCGCCCACCTCCCCGTCAGCTCATGCCCACTTGGTCTCTGGACAAAGCTTTGTCTTTACTTCACTCTCGTCTGTACCAAAATACTGCAGACTTTGCTTTACTCTTAAAAAAGGCTGTTTTCCTTTTGGCTTTGGCCACCGGGAACAGAGTGTCTGAGCTGGCGGCGATGAGTAACACACCTAATTGCCTTAGGTTTGGAAGACTTAATGAATGTATTTACATTGCACCTTCCCCAGGATTTGTAGCCAAGAATGAGCATAGTGCACACGTGTTTTCTGAGTTCACGGTGCCAGGGTTAAAAAGGGGAAAGGTGCATCATAATCTTTGTCCAGTGCAAGCTCTAACCAAATATTTGAGAGTAGCTCCTCTCAACCCCCAAGGTGCTTTATGGGTAGCAAGTACGGGTAAACGCTTACTGAAACGGCGATTAGCCTCTCTTCTGGTCGAAGTCATTAAAGAGAGTAATCCCGGCGTTGTGGGTCGGGTCCACGATTTACGCAAATGGGCAGCCTCTTTAAGTTTCCTGAAATTTTTTTCAGTAGAAGATATTGCGTCCACTCAGTTGTGGGCGTCTAATCACACGTTTTTGTCTAGATACCTGTCAGTTGCTCTAGATAAACCTTCCTTACCATGTATAGCTTTATGGCAGAGGGTCTAGGTGGCCCTGCAGTCACTTTTGTTTACTTTCAAGGGAAAGGGGGGGGGGGGGGTGCAGTCAGTTGACATAGGACACCCTAGACCCCGCCGGAGTGTGAGAGCTGTGATACAATTTATGGTTAATGTGATATGAAAATTTCTCTGCGAGAAATTGTGCTAAGTACAAATGTTAGTACAAAACAACGGTGTTGTTATAGTAGTTTTAGCTGCGAAAGCAATTTAATATTAAAACAGTGAAGATCATTTGCAATTTATCTCCACGATTATTTTGGGGTTTATTATGTGCACATATAAACTGATAACTTGTTATTTTTGTCACCACTCGTTGAGTGGGGTGCCTTTGTAACTACAGATCTGTGTACAGAATCTTCAGGGTTACCTATTTTTGTCAGGCAGGCTTCTTTGAAGGACGCACCTGCCTGAACCCCTTTCTTGTATATTCCCGGCCTACGCCGTATTAAATATATTTTCAAAAGTAAGAATACTATGTGGTTGTTTTTATTATCTGCTTTTCTAGAGTTATGATATGATTACGAATGTCCCCCTCCAGTCTTAGAAATCAGGCATGTTCGTCAATGATGGAGGGGCCACTAATAAATTATAGGTTTGACTCCTGTAAGGAGATAAAGAAAACCTAATATTTAGTAGTGGCCCCGTAATCATTGACGACTGGGGCCCTCCCGACCATCCCCTTCCCATTCGTTGATGTATTGAGGATTTTGGTTTACTTGATATGTCAGTGAAGGAAGAATGACGCCTGAATCAGCGTCTGGTCAAAGATCCACACAAGTACATCCACGATATGATGGAAAGCTTATTAGATAGTTATTCTTATTTTCTTTTTCTTTTTATTTTTTACGAAGTTTTTTCGTAGTGAGAACCCAATTCATAATGACTGAAGCCATGAGTGAGGTCGCATGCGCTCATGATGAAGGCTCCTCAGTTTTTAAATGCTCTGCGCGGTAGATTCAAACTACGGCGGATTAGTGTTTGAAGAGGATGCCTTATGTAATAGGCATGTTCGTCAATGATTACGGGGCCACTACTAAATATTAGGTTTTCTTTATCTCCTTACAGGAGTCAAACCTATAATGTAGTCTTGCTGTAGTTTTTGATAGTTATTCCTTGATGATTGTTATTCCTTGATTGTCTTTTCCCCCCTCCCCCCTCCCCTCTCTCCCATCCCCACACTTCACTGCCCAGTCTCCCCCTCACTCTCCATCTCCACCTCACTCCCCTTCTCCATCTCACTGTCCTTCTCCATCTCACTGTCCTTCTCCACCTCACTGTCCTTCTCCACCTCACTCCCCTTCTCCACCTCACTGTTCTGTTCCATTGCACTGTTCTCTTCCATCTCACTCTCCTTCTCCACCTCACTCCCCTTCTGCACCTCACTGTTCTTCTCCACCTCACTCCCCTTCTCCATCTCACTGTCCTTCTCCATCTCACTGTCCTTCTCCACCTCACTCCCCTTCTCCACCTCACTGTTCTGCTCCATCTCACTGTCCACTGTTCTCTTCCACCTCACTGTCCTTCTCAACCTCACTCCCCTTCTCCACCTCACTGTCCTTCTCCATCACACTGTTCTTCGCCACCTCACTGTTCTCCACACCCCCACTTTTCTTCGGACCATGTCCCTTACCGCTCATAGGACCTTTACCCTTACCCTCAGGCAATACCATCACATCGTCAATGTCACTACAGATATCTAGGTCCATGGATAGATCTGACCATGGGATCGTGTCAGCTGTACTGAGGGAGGTCGATGCAAGGGAGGAGGTTGATGCAACTGAGACTGAACTAGCAGCAGAGGAGGTTCGAGGTCTGGTTGATATTGGCGTTGGAGTGAAAAAGGAACTAATCTTGCGTTGCTTCTTGCTGTCCAGGTAGGCCTTCTGAACAGTAAAGCGGCCACTTCGAAGGGGCTCGTAGAGAAAAGTTAACTTCTCGTCCATTTCCTGCGACAGGTACTTAAGAATGGTATCAAATGAATCCAGGACACTGGCTAGGCTGACCTTTGCCTCACCAGTTTCTGCTGCGTCTTCGTCTTCGTCTGCCTCCTCCTCTACAGTGCCACCGAGCACCACTGCAGCAACTTCTTCATCAGTCCTGTGTTCATGGCCTAGTAGATCGACATCTTGCTGTATCCAGTCCTCCACCTCTGCCTCTGGAAGGTCACCCTGGTTGGCCTGCTGGAGTAGGCTGCGGAAATCCCCTGCCTCGAACCCATTGAAGCCATTATCGTTGGTTTTGGGGATATCAAACAGCTTACACCATCCGTTCTTCAGAGTGTTAAAGGAGACTTCTTTCCAAGCTTCAGCCCAGTTGTAGATACAATCACGGAGGGTGTACTTCTTCAAATTTTGCAATGTTTTCTTGCCTCGTTCGTCCACGTAGCCCTCCTCGTCCATCCCATCCTCAACGATCACAAGACACTGTTCTAGAAATTTCCTCTTGTATCGCCTCTTACAACTCTCGATGATACCCTGGTCCATGGGCTGGATAACACTGGTTGTGTTAGGGGGCAAATTATAGGTTTGACTCCTGTAAGGAGATAAAGAAAACCTAATATTTAGTAGTGGCCCCGTAATCATTGACGAACATGCCTATTACATAAGGCACCCTCTTCAAACACTCATCCGCCGTAGTTTTGAATCTACCGCGCAGAGCATCTAAAATATGAGGAGACTTCATCATGAGCGCACGCAACCTCACTCATGGCTTCAGTCATTATGAATTGGGTTCTCACTATGAAAAAAACTTTGTAAAATATAAAAACAAAAAGAAAATAAGAATAACTATTCAATAAGCTTTACATAATATCGTGGATGTACTTGTGTGGATCTTTGACCAGATGCTGACTCAGGCGTCATTCTTCCTTCACTGACATATCAAGTAACCAAAATCCTTAATACATCAACGAATGGGAAGGGGATGGTCGGGAGGGCCCCAGTCGTCAATGATTACGGGGCCACTACTAAATATTAGGTTTTCTTTATCTCCTTACAGGAGTCAAACCTATAATTTATTAGTGGCCCCTCCATCATTGACGAACATGCCTGATTTCTAAGACTGGAGGGGGACATTCGTAATCATATCATAACTCTAGAAAAACAGATAATCAAACAACCACATAGTATTCTTACTTTGAAAAATATATTTAATGGCGCAGCACATATATACAAAAAGGGGGTCAAGCAGGGCGTGCTTCAAAGAAGCCTGCTTGATACAAAAGGTTAACTCTTGAGACTGCGAACAGATCTGTAAGTTAAAAAGGCACCCCACTCAACATAAGTGGTGAAAAATAAAAACTTATAAGTTTACATGTGCACATATAACCCCATAATACTCGTGGAAATATTTTGCAAAATATATCCAATGCTTAAAACTAAATTGCTTTTACAGCCAAAACTATTATAACAACACTGTTGTTTGTACTAACATTGTACAGTACTAGCACAATTTCCCGCCCTGAATAGAACAGAGAAATTTTCATATCACATTACTCATACTCGTATCACAGCTCTTTATACTCCGGCGGGGTCTAGGGTGTCCTATGTTACACTGACTGCACCCCCCCCCCCCCCTTTCCTTGAAATTAAAACAAAAGGTGACTTAAGGGCCACCTAGACCCTCTGCCTTAAAGCTATACATGGCAAGGAAGGTTTGTCTAGAGCTACTGACAGGTACCGAGTCAAAAACGTATGATTAGAGGCCCACAAATGCGTGGACGTAATATCTTCCACAGAAAAATTCTTAAGGAAACTCAAAGAGGCTGCCCATTTGCGTAAATCGTGGGCCCTACCCACAACGCCGGAATTACTCTCTTTAATGACCTCGACCAAAAGAGAAGCCAATCTACGCTTCAGTAAGCGCTTACCCGTACTTGCCACCCATAAAGCACCCTGGGGGTTTAGAGGAGCTACCCTCAAATATTTGGTTAGAGCTTGCACTGGACATAAATTATGGTGCACCTTTCCCCTTTTCAACGCCGGCACAGTGAACTCAGAAAACACGTGTGCACTGTGCTCATTCTTGGCTACAAACCCTGGGGAAGGTGCAATGTGAATACATTCATTAAGCCTACCAAACCTGAGGCAATTAGGTGTGTTGCTCATCGCCGCCAGCTCTGACACTCTGTTCCCGGTGGCCAAAGCCAAAAGGAATACCGCCTTTTTTAAGAGTAATGTAAAATCTGCAGTATTTTGGTACAGACGGGAGTGAAGTAATGACAATGCTTTGTCCAGAGACCAAGTAGGCATGAGCTGACGGGGAGGTGGACGGAGTTTAAAACATGCCCTCATAAAAACCTGTTTCCTCCGCAACTGGTATTGAGAGACCGGTAAGGTCCCAAAATGGTATTTTAATCGCTGTTAAGTGATTTTTTAACGTTACCACAGATAAACGTTTCTGCTCAAACAGATAATTTAAATAATTAAAAACTAACGCCACCGAGGGCACCGTTTGTTCTGTTCTAAGGATCCAAGAAGTAAAGGCTTGCCAATGCGATTGGTACTGTCGTTTTGTAGACTGAGTATATTGATTCAATAATTTATTGGTCACCTCTCTACCATACGGTGCTAGCCACTTGGCCTCCTGAATGTCCATAATGCAAAAGTCAGCGAGGTCGCTAGGTTGCCAATCGTGTCTAAGTGGAAAAACCCGACCGGGAGCGACACCGGGTCCGGGCACCACGTTTTCAATTGCTGGTACCACAACTGCGCCGGCCACAGGGGCGCGATTATCGAGACTAAGCCCCGATAATCTCGTAGTTTGTTTACTACATGGCACATTAGAGACGCGTCTGGCGGCGGAAACAGATAGATGGAACTCCACCTGTTCCAGTCTGGCCCCCCTGCCGGCGTTATCGTCCGGCGGGTGAGGTATAGTGGGAGTTTGTGAGTCTCCTTGGACGCGAACAGATCCACTTGTGGATGGTAAAGCTCTGCAATCATTTGGTTGAAAATTGGTTGCTTGAGCGCCCATTCTACTGTTGTGCTCTGTCTCCGAGACAGAGCGTCTGCCCAGACGTTTGCTACGCCTGGGAGATAAGATGCATGAAGATGAATGTCCAGCCTGTTGGCTAGAGTAAAAATCTCTTCTGACACGTTTAGCAACTTCCGAGATCTCGTTGACCCTTGTTTCTGAATACAGTGAACCGCATTCAGATTGTCCATTCTGAAGGCCACCGACTTGCCCCGTAAAGTAGAGCCGTGAGCCTGAAGGAAATATAAGGGGACTAGTAATTCCTTGACATTGATGTGGGAGATTTCTAAATGGGACCAAAGCCCTTGACCCTGGTGCCCTTGGTTTGACTGAAAACCCCAACCTATCGTTCCTGACGCATCCGTGTCTACCCATACCGTCGGCGGAGGAGAGGTCCATGACATAACCGAGTGCAACATTTCCCTCTTCGCCCAGACCGCTAGTAAGTTGTGGATTAATTTTGGTATGGGCCATAATTTTTTCGCCGGCAATAGCGGAAAATATCTGTTGCCCTCCAATATTAAACGCTTTACTTTCAACCGGCCCAACATTACAGTTAGTTGAATCCAGTTGAGAGAGCCGACCAGAGACTCCCAGATTCTGTGTGTCGTAGTCAGACTGTGAAGGAACCTGAACAGTTTCCTGCAAAATCTGTTTCGATTGTCCACACTCTGACTCAGAGTGAGAGCAGCTGTGTCCCAAACCAGCCCTATCCACTGAACTACTCGTGAGGGAACAAGGTTTGACTTTACCAGATTTACCTTGAACCCTAGAGTTTTGACATGTTTTAATGTTATGTTGACATGATTTATGCATACTTGCTCTGTCTCTGCCACCACCAGCCAGTCGTCTAGGTACCATAAAATCCTGATCCCTTGTTGTAACAATGGCATCAGTGGTTGCCGGACTAATTTTGTGAATAAGCGAGGTGCCAGGTTCAAACCGAATGGCATCCTCTGAAAAACATAAGTTTGATCCCTGATCCGTAAGGCCAGAAATCTTTGAAATCTTTTGTTTACCGAGACGTGCCAATAAGCGTCTGTCAGGTCTAAGGAACACATCCAACCTCCCGGCGGAAGTGTTAGCCTGATTTGGTGCACTGTTAACATCCTGAATGACTCGTTGTGAATGTGAAGGTTCAGATACGACAGGTCTACGACGGGTCTCATCTGAACACTGTCCCTTTTGGGAACCAAAAATAGCTTGGATGTGAAGACTGGGTAATTTTGAGGGACCGGGATGATGACATTCTTGGCCATCATTTCCGTGACCAGTGACTCCACCTCTAAAGAAACTAGATTCGCCGTTGTCGGCTGACGTAAACGAGGTCGCCGGAGCCACTGCCAAGTGATGCCTTTGCGTGCCACCATTCTTGCCCAAGTGTTTAACGGCCATGCTTGGTGAAACGTTCGGAACGACCCAGTTAGCAGACAAGGGTTCGCCGGCTGTACTACCCTCGTATCCACCCGCCTTAAGACCGGCCCCGGGAGTGAGAGAGACATTAGTTTTTTGATGGTGGTGGAGGTGGTGGTGGTGGACGCTTCGCCGGCTGGCTGGCGTTGGCAGAAGACGTGCCCTGACCTGGTTTATTATAGCCTCGTCCTTTCTGACCTGTAAACTTACCCTGTTTGTACCTGTACTGACCTTGAGTGGAGGAGGACTTAGGTAGATGAAAGGGCTTAGATCCCCCCGGCTGTGCTTTTGCGACTGGCTTGGGTTTGGGGAAGTTAAAGGCAGGTTTCTTAGAAGGGGCGGGACTATGTTTAAAGGCTTGAGCCATATTAAAAACGGTTCTCCACACCTCAGGGGACATTATAGAGGGAGTGAGCACTGGTGACATGACCACCTGATTCGCAATACGATCAGGAAGCCTCCGTACTAAGGACATCCTGAGATCTTGTCGTGCTCGCACCGCCTCAAGCAAGGCTGTGCGTATGTCACCCAATGACTGAATTGACGACTGAAGGAGCAGTCGCCGAGACAGTTCAACCGATCTTTTAGCATCCGCGTCTGCGATTGCCTGAGTGGACCGGAGCATCGATTTAGCCACCTGTTGCGTCGCAATGTACTGTGAGAACAGTCTAAATGCTTTCCCCCGTAGCCTAAATTCTCGGTCTAGGTGAGTAGGGGTAGGGGTAGTGAAAGGATCCTTGAGTTCACATAAATTGATTTTGGGGGCAGCTAAGAAATCAAACAAAGCCGAAGGGACTCCGCCGGCAGAACACACTGGCATTGAAAACCAAGAATGACTATCCTGAGAGATCTGGTGGGAAGTTTTTGAGGTGAAGGTGGTCGCAAAGTTCTGAGCCTCGGTCTCCCAATCCACCCAAGGTCCCAGATCCAACTGCCCCACCTTCAACACTGGATTAGCGGCTGAGTCTGTGACAGTTTGCAAATCAAGTTCTGGTGTGAGGGTTGACAGTGTCTTTATGTCATTAAAACCATCGTGCTTGGACCAGTCAGAAAACAGTTTCGAAGCTGAGGCAGGGGGCAGGGCAGGTTTAGCAGTATAAACAAAATAGTCCTGGTGATAATAATTAGGAATGGCCTTAACATTAACATCTAGTACATTCCCCAAAGTATCCAAGGCCCTTAATTTTTTTGATTTATTGCCTTGTATTACCCACTCACGTGGCACCGGAAATTCCCCTGACAAGGTAGGTTGAGCGACCTCTGGATTAGTGGGGATCAAGTGAACCCATGACTCATCTGGGCCGTACAGTAAGGGCATAGCTACCTTTCTCATAGGTGCTTTATCTAAAGGGGGTGGATTGACATCCGTTATAACCCTTACATTCGAAGTAGTCAGTGCCGCCGTAGCAGGCCTAGTGACCACCGATGGTGATATAGAGGGAGGGTGAGGGATCTGAGTCAAAGCAATAGAAGTCATCAGAGGCCGGACGTTAGAACCTGTCATAGGAGCTCCCAGGTCCACTGTAGGAGTCTTCGGCTGTTGGGCAAAATTTTTAGTGAGAGCATTAACTAGCAGCCCATCTATTTCCTCTGCTGTGACAAATTTATTCGATGATGAACTCAAAGGTGAATCATTACGATCCTGTGCGGCGTCTAAAACTGACCCTGACTCCTGCACTTCCATGTCTGAGATGATAGATACATCGTCTTTGTCATCCGGCTCACCACGAGAGGATTCCGCCGAAGCCGGAGTCTCATCTTGTTGTAAAGACAAGTCAGGAATAGATGATGGGATCGCCGCATCCCGGTGGACATCAGCCACTGTTTGTGTAGTTCTAGCCATAGGTTGAATAAACCGCCAAACACCCATGCCTTGGCCTGCACTCCCTTGGGAGTCTGACATACCCTCAATTATGGAGTTCCCACTTGACTCTGCCAGTGGACGATCACTGTCCACTGAACTCTCCAAATCTTGAGTTAAAATACTAAGAGGTAAACTATCTTTTGGTACTGGTACTAAATTCTCCCTATGAGATTGCACACTAGCTCTGTCGGGGGTAGAGGTATGACGAGAGGCACTAGACTCCGGTGAACGCCGGGAGGCCTTTCGATCATGTGAGTCCTTCCGGGAAGATTTGAGGCTACGGTGCGACCGCGAACTGCTCTTGGGTTTAGAGGATTTCTCGCTATATTCACTTGTTGACCCCTCTGTCTTACTCTTCTTGCTCGTTGGTGAAGAAGAGAGACTCGGCGGCTGCTGCCTAAGCGGGGACCTGGACTTAGATCTCGCCCGTGACGAGGAGGCTGCCACCGGGGGCGTCGGTTCTCGCTTTCGCTTAGCTGTGCCTGGGGCTGGAGCAAGTATAGAACCCTGTCCAGTCTCTGTTGGTTTACGAACAGTTACTCTAGAGGGACGTTTAAGGGGAGGGTGCTCAACTAGTAACTTATCCCATAACTGGACGTTATCGCATTGAAGTGACATATGAGCCACAATAGTAGTACACTCGACCCTCCATTTAACGGACAAATGCGTGCAAGCACCTGTCCGTTCCTGCTAAATGTCCGTTGCTGCTAAATACTGTCCAGTCCGGATGTAATCCGGAAATTCCTTGAGAAAAATCCGGTGTTGAGTACAGGTGTCCGGATCGGATCGTGACATTTAACTGTTATGCATCCTTTTTTTTACTGTACCTGAAATAAATCCTGGTAATCCCTTGTGCTACACCCTATTGATAATGCAAAACTATTGAACACACTTAAAAGTGTATATTATTTGGTCTCTATATAATCTGTGAATCATTTCCGATATGATAGAATTAAAGATTTTATTTTCCACCAACTCATAATCAGCAAAAACGACACAAATGTCAATTAAAAAGATGTTATAATATTTCCCCATCATTTTGTGTATACCGTGGGAAAAAAAATATATATATATCAAACGTAAATCTCCCGTCTGGGAAGCTCGGCGCCTAGACGGAGGGGAGGGTTGAAATATTTTGTTGACTATCTCATTTATTATTTATCTATGTGCTGGAAGGATATTATATTTTTCAATTCCATCACATTAGAAATGATTCAAAGATTACAAAAAGTCCAAATAAGACATAGTTATGTTAATGTATAAGGGATTTAGGTAGATGAATTAGAGAGATAGAAAGAGTGTGTATATCGAGGGAAAAAAACAAAACAAAAAATCTATCAAACGTAAATCTTTCGTCTCGGAGCCTAGACTGAGGGGAGGGTTGAACTATTTTTTTGACTATCTTATTTATTATTTATCTATGTGCTGGAAGGATATTATATTTTTCAATTCCATCACATTATAAATGATTCAAAGATTACAAAAAGTCCAAATAAGACATAGTTATGTTAATGTATAAGGGATTTAGGTAGATGAATTAGAGAGATAGATAAATAGAAAGAGTGTGTATATCGAGGGAAAAAAACAAAACAAAAAATATATCAAACGTAAATCTTCCGTCTCTGCTGGCATGGAGGGGAGAGTTGAAATATTTTTTTGACTATCTTATTTATTATTTATCTATGTGCTGGAAGGATATTATATTTTTCAATTCCATCACAATCATATTATAAATGATTCAAAGATTACAAAAAGTCCAAATAAGACATAGTTATGTTAATGTATAAGGGATTTAGGTAGGTGCATTAGAGAGATAAATAGATAGAGCAACGGACTTTGCTCCAACTTTTTTTATAGCAACGGACTATGTCCGTTGCTGGGTCCATTGTCCGGCCTACATTTTTTGACCGTTATTGCCGATATCCGTTAAATCGGAATCCGTTAAATGGAGGTTAGAGTGTATAAGCGGTCATCTGCTGCCTGACCTCCCGTAAGGCGACCGCTGCGGTCTTGTCATTGTCTTGTAAGACTTTTAAACTGAGTTGAGAGCAAAAGGTACAGTTTCGCATCACCCACAGACCCCTTGAGCGGTCGAGACATTTAACACATTTTATACAAAGGGTGTGCGCAAAAATAGGGATACCTGAACAGGAGGGCGTAATGCATAAAGCAAAAACCGGGGCAAAGGTAGCCATGACAGAGACTGGTGGGAAACTTACTCCAGGTTCTGTATAGACCCGCCGGGACCCAGCTCTGGAAAAAAATAAAATTTCCAGGAATTAATGCTCATAAGGTTAATCCAACATGTCCGCACACAAGTGTTAAATAACCCGCCGGGTAACGAGACGGAATCCACAACGACTACGGCTTGCTACGCGGTGCGGTTCCTAGGTAAAAGATTTCAAATTATCTTAACTTGTCCAAAAAGATTTATGAATACCCTCTGACATAATATAAAGACCCGCATGGCGTTTATAACTGATTTTAGTCTTTCCGGTGGTGTTTGTTTCCAGATTCAATTTTGGAAAAACCCCCTAAAAATTACGCCGGCCCCCGAATTATCTCGTAGATCAAAAACTGGGAAGCCTGACACATATACGAGACCTAACTTCTCCCGAAGTATCTTTTTAGATCGCCGTATGCTGAAGGCGGCGATACAAAACGTATCCTTCAATTGTCTGGTTAACTAACTGAATTGTAAATTCGTTATTCCCACCCTTCCAGGGAGCACCCGCCGGGCGTGAATATTAGTTTAAAAACTGTTAACCCCAATTACGCCTTAAGCTGAAGGCGGCGATACAAAACGTATCCCTCAATTGTCTGGTTAACTAACTGAATTGAAAATTCGTTATTCCCACCCTTCCAGGGAGCACCCGCCGGGTGTGAATAATAGTTTAAAAACGTTAACCCCAATTGTGCCTTAATTCGCCGTATGTTGAAGGTGATACACAATGCATCCCTCAAAGTCTGGTCAACTAAACTGAATTTCTATTGTAAATTCGTTCATCCCACCCTTCCAGGTTGCACCCGCCGGGTGATTTAAAGTTAACCCCAACCAATCCTATCCACACTTCTTTGTAAAAGATCGCCGGGGAGGAAAAACAACAACAGCTTAGGTTTTTATTGGCTTTGCAAAACCGAAAAAACTACAAACACGTGTCCGTATGAACACTGTTAGATGGGTACAGCCATCCCGCCGGGATTCATAAGGGGCCTGAAACAGGCACCACAGAGACGCAGTCCTGGGGAGCCACAGACACCCACTCGCCGGGGAAACAAGCCTGTTTTTAAACCACGTGTGGCTAAAACTCGGCAACCAGCCGGGTTTTTCATGGTGTAACCGAGAAAAACCCGCCGGAAATAACCCACCCCGTCCAGATACCATCTGAACGCAAAACAGGACCGAGGCGTAGCCAAAACATAACTAACGCCGGGCCCAACATAGTCCGAGGAATTAGCCAATACACAACTAAACCAGGACACCTAAATAGTCCGTGGAATTAGCCAATACACAACTAAACCAGGACACACATGACACAGTAGTACATATTTATAACATAAATCAATAACACTTGTACATGTGGCAAAGCTACGAGAGGCTGGCTAGGCCTAGGCAGACGGACATAAAAGTAAGCATGTCGTAATATAAACAAAAAGCACTGAATTATATCACAACAGGAACCACCGTCAACACACCACTGTAGCAAACACTTCCGGCAAAGGGAAGAACTGACTCGGGACCCAGAAAAATCTTCACTAAGTGAAGAAAAATACGCTGGGAACGTCAGCAAAAATAAGCTACCTCATCAGAAAGATAAAAGGAAGCAATTATAACGCGTAATGAAAGCCGCCTGCATCACAAAGCTAGCTAACAGTGAAAAAGTTCACAAGTCCACAACAGGACCACGAGGGTACATCCGAAATAGATGCCCCAAACACACGACCCATGTGTTTTATATACAAGGACCCCAATGGAAATACGCCTAACGGCCTTATTGGGCTATCCTTAGTTGGAATTATGCAAGGCTGGTACATGTCATATTTATAACATACTATGTGGTACCAACTCTGTAAATTGCTAACTGAATAAATATTATTATTATTATTATTAATGTCAAACCAATTATACCTGCCCCAGACCTCTTTGTAACAAGGTCGCCGGGAGGTAAAGACCAAACAAACAGACAGCATTGTTTCAATGGCTTTGAAAAGCAGAGAAAACCAAGGCCAACAGGTGTCAGCCTGATCACCTAGAAAACTGAGTGGAGCCCCCCTCGACGGGAATAACTCAGGAAGCCTGATCCCAGGCTCGACCATATAAAACGCAGTTTCTGATGAGCCCTCAAGCGACCAAACTCGTCGGGGTAACTTACCTATTTTAGCCATCCTGACTAAAACTCTGTAAACAAAAACGGTGTTCTCGGAGCAACGAGAAAAACGCCGGAAAGGTAACCCACACTAAACTATACATTACAGGAGGGCGTAATGCATAAAGCAATGAATAACACAGGAAGCCTGCTCCCAGGCTCGACCACAGAAAACGCAGTTTCTTATGAGCCCTCAAGCGACCAAACTCGTCGGGGTAACTTACCTATTTTGAGCCATCCTGACTAAAACTCGGTAAACAAAAACGGTGTTCTCGGAGCAAGGAGAAAAAACGCCGGAAAGGTAACCTACACCAAACGAGACATTTTAAAACATTTCATACAAAGGGTGTGCGCAAAAATAGGGATACCTGAACAGGAGGGCGTAATGCATAAAGCAAAAACCGGGGCAAAGGTAGCCATGACAGAGACTGGTGGGATAATAGGTTCTGCATAGACCCGCCGGGACCCAGCTCTGGAAAAAAAGAAAATTTCCAGGAATTAATGCTCATAAGGTTAACCCAAACATGTTCGCACACAAGTGTTAAATAACCCGCCGGGTAACGAGACGTAATACTCAACGACGACAGCTCGCTACGCGGTGGGGTTTCCTAAGTAAAAGATTTCAGAATATCTTAATTTGTCCAAAAAATTTATGAATACCCTCTGACATAATATATAGAGACCAGCATGGCGTTTATAACTGATGAAGTCTTTCCGGTGGTGTTTGTTTCAAGATTCAATTTTGGAAAAAAAAAAACTAAAAAAGACGCCGGCCCCCCGAATGATCTCGTAGATAAAAAACTGGGAAGCCTGACAAATATACGAGATCTAACTTCTCCCGAAGTATCTTTTTAGATCGCCGTATGTTGAAGGCGGCGATACAAAACGTATCCCTCAATTGTCTGGTTAACTAACTGAATCGTAAATTCGTTATTCCCATCCCTCCAAGGAGCACCCGCCGGGTGTGAATATTAGTTTTTTTTAAAAACGTTAACCCCAATTGTGCCCTAAAGCGCCGCATGTTGAAGGAGGCGATACACAATGCATCCCTCAATTGTCTGGTCAACTAAACTGAATTTTGCAAATTCGGGCATCCCACCCTTCCAGGTTGCACCCGCCGGGTGATTTAAAGTTTAAAAGTTAACCCCAAATATTCCTAACCCCACATCGTTGTAAAAGATCGCCGGGGAGGAAATACAAAGATCGCGGATTGCAAATCAGTCAATAGAACCACCCAAAGGTACAACCGCCGGGTTTTATATGCAATGTCAAACCAATTATACCTGCCCCAGACCTCTTTGTAAAAAGGTCGCCGGGAGGGAAAGACTAAAAAAACAGACAGCATTGTTTCAATGGCTTTGAAAAGCAGAGAAAACCAAGTCCAACAGGTGTCAGCCTGATCACCTAGAAAACTGTGTGGAGCCCCCCTCGACGGGAATAAACCAGGAAGCCTGATCCCAGGCTCGACCCTAGAAAACACAGTTTCTGATGAGCCCTCAAGCGACCAAACTCATCAGGGTAACTTACCTATTTTAGTCATCCTGACTAAAACTCGGTAAACAAAAACGGTGTTCTCGGAGCAACGAGAAAAACGCCGGAAAGGTAACCCACACTAAACTATACATTACAGGAGGGCGTAATGCATAAAGCAATGAATAATACAGGAAGCCTGATCCCAGGCTCGACCACAGAAAACGCAGTTTCTTATGAGCCCTCAAGCGACCAAACTCGTCGGGGTAACTTACCTATTTCGAGCCATCCTGACTAAAACTCGGTAAACAAAAACGGTGTTCTCGGAGCAACGAGAAAAACGCCGGAAAGGTAACCCACACTAAACTATACATTACAGGAGGGCGTAATGCATAAAGCAATGAATAATACAGGAAGCCTGATCCCAGGCTCGACCACAGAAAACGCAGTTTCTTATGAGCCCTCAAGCGACCAAACTCGTCGGGGTAACTTACCTATTTCGAGCCATCCTGACTAAAACTCGGTAAACAAAAACGGTGTTCTCGGAGCAACGAGAAAAAACGCCGGAAAGGTAACCCACACCAAACGAGACAGTTTAACACATTTTATACAAAGGGTGTGCGCAAAAATAGGGATACGTGAACAGGAGGGCGTAATGCATAAAGCAAAAACCGGGGCAAAGGTAGCCATGACAGAGACTGGTGGGATACTTACTCCAGGTTCTGCATAGACCCGCCGGGACCCAGCTCTGGAAAAAAATAAAATTTCCAGGAATTAATGCTCAAAAGGTTAACCCAAACATGTTCGCACACAAGTGTTAAATAACCCGCCGGGTAACGAGACGTAATACTCAACGACTACAGCTCGCTACGCGGTGGGGTTTCCTACGTAAAAGATTTCAGAATATCTTAATTTGTCCAAAAGATTTATGAATACCCTCTGACATAATATATAAAGACCAGCCTGGCGTTTATAACTGATGAAGTCTTTCCGGTGGTGTTTGTTTCAAGATTCAATTTTGGAAAAAAAAAACTAAAAAAGACGCCGGCCCCCGAATTATCTCGTAGATCAAAAACTGGGAAGCCTGACAAATATACGAGATCTAACTTCTCCCAAAGTATCTTTTTAGATCGCCGTATGTTGAAGGCGGCGATACAAAACGTATCCCTCAATTGTCTGGTTAACTAACTGAATTGTAAATTCGTTATTCCCACCCTTCCAGGGAGCACCCGCCGGGTGTGAATATTAGTTTAAAAAACGTTAACCCCAATTGTGCCTTAAATTGCCGTATGTTGAAGGAGGCGATACACAATGCATCCCTCAATTGTCTGGTCAACTAAACTGAATTTTGCAAATTCGGTCATCCCACCCTACCAGGTTGCACCCGCCGGGTGATTTAAAGTTTAAAAGTTAACCCCAATTGTTCCGAACCCCACATCTTTGTAAAAGATCGCTGGGGAGGAAATACAACAACAGCATAGTTTTATATTGGCTTTGCAAAACCGAAAAAACTACAAACAACACGTGTCCGTATGAACACTGTTAAATGGGTACAGCCAACCCGCCGGGAATCAGAAGGAGCCTGAAACAGGCACCCCAGAGACGCCGTCCTGGGGAGCCACAGACACCCACTCGCCGGGGAAACAAGCCTGTTTTTAAACCACGCGTGGCCAAAACTCGGCAACCAGCCGGGTATTTTCATGGTGTAACCGAGAAAAACCCGCCGGAAATAACCCACCCCGTCCAGATACCATCTGAACGCAACACAGGACCGAGGCGTAGCCAAAACACAACTAACGCCGGGCCCAACATAGTCCGTGGAATTAGCCAATACACAACTAACCCAGGACACATAAATAGTCCGTGGAATTAGCCAATACACAACTAAACCAGGACACACATCACACAGTAGTACATATTTAGAAAATAAATCAATAACACTTGTATATGTGGTAAAGCTACGAGAGGCTGGCTAGGCCTAGGCAGACGGATAACAGTAACATGTCGGAATATAAACAAAAAGCACTGAATTATATCACAACAGGAACCACCGCCAACACACCACTGTAGCAAATACTTCCGGCAAAGGGAAGAACTGACTCGGGACCCAGAAAAAACTTCACTAAGTGAAGAAAAATACGCTGGGAACGTCAGCAAAAATACGCTACCTCATCAGAAAGATAAAAGGAAGCAATAACGCGTAATGAAAGCCGCCTGCATCACAAAGCTAGCTAACTGTGAAAAAGTTCACCTGTCCACAACCGGACCACGAGGGTACATCCGAAATAGATGCCCCAAACACACGACCCAAAATACACTGCACTGCGGGCAACCAGCCCAGGACACTCCTGCTACGCATATCCTAACCTTACTCGATACATCCCGGAGTAAACAAATGAGAAAAAACTCACTAGGGACGCAGCAAATGCGGAACCAGCGGAGCGTGGAGAGACACGTCCGGGCCGGCTGACCGCAGAGCAGAGAAGGAAGAATGACGCCTGAATCAGCGTCTGGTCAAAGATCCACACAAGTACATCTACGATATGATGGAATGCTTATTGGATAGTTATTCTTATTTTCTTTTTGTTTTTTATTTTTTACGAAGTTTTTTCGTAGTGAGAACCCAATTCATAATGACTGAAGCCATGAGTGAGGTCGCGTGCGCTCATGATGAAGGCTCCTCAGATTTTAAATGCTCTGCGCGGTAGATTCAAACTACGGCGGATTAGTGTTTGAAGAGGATGCCTTATGTAATAGGCATGTTCGTCAATGATGGAGGGGCCACTAATAAATATAGTGCTTTAACAGGACATAGGGCATGGGGCATCTTTCCTCTTTTCAAGGCGATGGCGATGGTGGAAGGCGGACGCATTTTTTGAGGCTCCGGTATATTATCATGGGCAAGATTAAATATCACGGAATTTCGAGTACAGTAAACTTTCGTTAATCCGAAGGGCAGCGGACCGGCTCTCGTTCGGATTAGTGGATTTTTCGGATTATCGGACTTTACCCCTATGAACCTGTGTATGACGAAAACATTGAGACATTAGGCCACCCAAATGACACAATGGTGCACACACACATATCATATGTTCATGAAATCACTTCAAAAGTTTACCATTGTCATTGTAGCCTATTAACTACTTCAAAACATTCAGATTAATGGCCAAAGGAATCTGCTGATATAAACGTCTTCTTCTTCTTCCGTCTACTAGCGAGTTTGTCTTGCTCTTGAAGATCAGATGTGGTTCGGGAAGTAATGCCTTAACAACGGCACTTCCCTGAGAGGTTCTTGTAATTTTCCTTTTGTGATTTTCCTTTTGTGACGTGCTCTGTTATATTATATTGTATTGAAAGCACCCTTGTCTTGTTGTCTTGAAAGCACCCTTGGGATGCTCCGATCACTGAACTATAAATAGTAGCGTATCGGAACATCCAAAGGTGCGTTTTCAAGCTCAAGACTAATACGTCCAAAGGTGCATTTTCAAGCTCAAGACTGAATGCGCTTGCCGAAAATGCGGTGCAAGCCAGTAGCGCATCGGAGCGTCCCAAGGATGCGTTCAAGAGCAAAACAAACTCTCTAGCAGACGATGTGGAAGAAGAAGAAGACGAAGGTGTTTACGATTATATCAGTAGCTTCCTTTGACCATTAATCTGAATGTTTTGAAGTAGATAATAGGCTACAATGACAATGGTAAACTTTTAAAGTGAATTCATGAACATATGATATGTGTGTGCTCCATTATGTGTCATTTGAGTGGCCTAATGCCTCAAAAAGGGGACTTTGGGACTTCTTGAAAGGTGCGTTTTCAAGCTCAAGACTGAATGCGCTTGCAGAAAATGCGGTGCAAGCTAGTAGCGCATCGGAGCGTCCCAAGGATGCGTTCAAGAGCAAAACAAACTCTCTAGCAGACGATGTGGAAGAAGAAGAAGACGAAGGTGTTTACGATTATATCAGTAGCTTCCTTTGACCATTAATCTGAATGTTTTGAAGTAGATAATAGGCTACAATGACAATGGTAAACTTTTAAAGTGAATTCATGAACATATGATATGTGTGTGCTCCATTATGTGTCATTTGAGTGGCCTAATGCCTCAAAAAGGGGACTTTGGGACTTCTTGAAATTCGGACCATCGGGTGAATTCGGATTTGGCCTCAAATTGAAAAATTCGGACTATTGGGAGATTCGAATCATCGGTCGTCGGATTAACGGACTTTTACTGTACATACTGAGCTAGCGAGGAGAGGAAGGACTAGTGAAGTGTTTGGAAGATAAATTGGTGTGGTGGAGGGGTAATATATATTGTAAAAAGAGTAGTGTAGGTCAGCTGGAGTTGTAGTGATTGTTGTTGTTGTTGTTCCCCAGGCTGTCTGGCCGAACAGCCCCAAGGTCTCGAGCAAGACCAAGGCCATAAACGAGCGCCCCCACAAAATCCTCCCTGCTTACCACTAATAAAGCCCAGGTGACCGAAGCCACTCCAAGGCAGGGAGCTGAGGAAGGTGCGGAAACGCCCGGGAAACCAAAGCCCCACCCAAGGCCCTGTGCCCCTCAGCAATTATGAAGGGAAAGTTGAGGGGTATGGGAAAAATGTGACACTTCCCAATCTGCCAACTTCTAGGTTGGCAGTAGGGAGGTCAATCCACGGAAAAGACGCCGCCACTTGAGATCTAGAAGATATATAAGTAAAAGGAACAGTCAGAGTAAGCTATGGGTATGGCAGAGATCGCTCAGTTCTCACTCGGATAGACCAGCCCATCACCACATGACTAGAACCCAATCCTCTCAGCATCAGCTAGGAAAGGCCCTAGAAAGCCGCCTTTGGCGGGGGGATAGCTCCCCTATTTCAACTCCTTTCGGGGTTGGGCACCCGCCCATAGTAGTGATTGTAAACAAACATGGCGGACGGAACGGCGGGAATTTCGGAGACGGAAGAAAGGTTAGGACGGTTTCGTGGGTTTAGGAGTACAGATAAGAAGGTAGAAGAGATTATTAATGTTGTGAAGGATTTGGAAAAGTGGAAGAGTGATACGGAGAAATGGAAGGGGGACATTGGTGAGAAAATCAAGGTATTGTGCGAACTATGTGGTGCGTCGGGTGGGGCAGGGAATAGGCTTAGTGAAGGAAGCGAATGTAGGCCTATTTCGGAAGTTAATAATAACCTAGAGATGGTATTAAAAAGGGTAGAGGAATTGGGAGCAGAGAATATGGCATTAAAGGAGCAGCTGAAGGAATACGAAGGACGATTCAAGGAAGTGAAGGAGTCAACTGCATGGACGGTGGTAGGTGAACAGAAAGTTAAGGATTTGGAGGAAATTGTGAAAGAACAAAAGGAAGAAATGAATAAGACAAAAAATAGTTTTGAGAGTGCAGTCGTAGGTGTCATGAAGAACAAGGAGAGTGTCGTGAGGGAGGCCATGGACAGGGATAGAGGTGTAATCATGCATGGAGATATAGAGGCGCATATGAATGATAATGGAGTGAGAAAAGTGAGAGATATGGAGAAAGTGAAGGAGGTCATGAAAGCTGTGGATGTAGATGGATGTGGATGGGAGGGGCAGGTGGAGGAAGTCAGTAGGATAGGTAGATATATAAGGGGGGAGATGAAACCCATAAGAGTACAGATTAAAACCAGGGTAGTGGCAGAGACAGTGACAAATTTTAGTTGGACACTAAACACAAATGAAGAACTGAAACATATAAGACTAAAGAAGGATTTGAGCATAGAACAAAGAAAAAAATAAAGGAACTACAGGAAAAGGCTGATGAGGAAAATGGAAAGTTGGGTGAGGAGGATAAGAAGAAGTTTTTCTGGAGAGTGAGGGACGGGAAATTGAAGAAGTGGTTTATACGAATAGAAGGGAGAAGGAGATCTGGGAGGGAAGAGAATGTGATAAAAGTTGGGGCAGAGGTGGAGAGCAGGGTGGAAGCGTCTCGGGGAGAGACAGGAGAAGCAGCTGCAGACCCAGTAGTGTTAGGGGGGGAGTAGGACACGGACAGGAGGAGCGGGATGATGTAGCTGCTGAAGGAATGGTAGAAAAATTAAGGATTATGTTTAGTAATGTTGATGTGTTTACCCAGGACAAGAAAAGAGAACTGATATGTAGGTTGAAGGTTGAAGAGGAAAAACCTGATGTCATAGCCTTACAGGAAGTAAGACCAAAAAATGCTAGAATTGAAAGGGAACTGGTGGAGTATAGTTTGGAGGGTTTTGAGTTGTATGAGAATAATGCTATTAGAGCAGAGGTTGGAAGAGGACTGTTTATTTATGTAAGAAAAGAGCTCAAGGTAAATGAGGTGGATATGAGACAGCAGTATTGTGAGTATTTGTGTATTGAAGTAGAATGTGCAAGAGGGTCAATTCTAATTGCCTCTATATATAAAAGCCCAAATAATAGTAGGGAAGAGGATGATAACCTACTGAAAGCAATGGAGGAAATAGATAATAGAGGGAACAAATATAAGATTTTGATTGGAGATTTCAATTTGCCAAGATCAACTGGGCAAATTGTACTACTCCAGCGGGACAGTGTAGCCTGGAAAACAAGTTTATAGAGAAAGTGAGAGATTGTTTTTTAACGCAACATATTACAGAGATGACAAGATATAGAGATGGGACGCAGGGGAGTGTACTTGATTTGATATTTAGCAATGAGGAGGATATAGACCTCGTACCGAAGCTCGCTTGTCCTAGCAACAATTTTGTTGAAACTTGTCCGTACTAAGATATGTCAAAAGGACTTCTGTCAGGACGAAAAACGTCTTCCACTACGTGGCAGATACGTAAATCTGATCTGAATCCCATATCGACTTGTACGTGTGTGTTGTGAACCCGGTGAGATTGGACTGCACCCGGGTTAAGTGGACCAGTAACCTACTACAGCACGAGGGGTCTTGTACTTGGTATGTCAGAGTCAACCCTGAAGGGACGTCACTACTTTTTACTAATTGTGCTAAAGTCTGGTGATACGTCCGAGGGAGCACCGTTATAAAGCATGGTGCGTACGGCGGAACGAACATTTCGAATGTCATCCCATACCGGATCACGGATCTAAATAACGTTTTGGACGGTGAGATTGAGTCTGGATGAACCAGACACATTATCAACGTAGGTGACTCTTACGACTAAATTTTAAGTTTTAGTGGTTGGGGGGGGGGCTTAGTAAGTTTGACTTCTCCTGTACCGGGGAGACAGTCAGTGTTAAAATTTACTAGACCATAACCAGTTTACCTGGAAACCTGACCTAAGAGATCCGATGGTAAGATTGGAACAAACTAAACGATCTGCGATTGTTATCGTGTCGGAGATGCAATCAGTGTCCGATTCTACGGGGCTACACTTTTAATCTACCGCAGGGTATAAATCCATATCCGCCGGTAAGATAGAAATTTGTAGACCGCACCTGCTCATCGTCTATCACTGGGGAACGAGCCCTATTGTAGTGTGAAAATTAGTAAAGATTAAAATAGTCCCGACTGGCACTTGTACTATTTTGGCGCGTGAGCTGGAAACAGATTCTGTAGTAGTCACCTCACCTGACCGCTCGGTCGGTGGGGTCTTTTACGGCGTATGCCGTTCTATATCAATTCTGTTCTATGAACCCGAAATTTACCCTTAAAGCGAAAATTCCTCTGGTTATCCAACCCGGCGTTATGAGCTATTATTCCTCAAAACGCGGCGTATGTAGGTCAATTATGGGGAGACATCTTGGTTAGGAAAATCTGGTTAATGCCTCAGTTGATCGTCTGTACTACTCTCCGAAAAGAGTTTTCATTCGAAAACCTGGGAATAGATGCGATGTAGCTAGCCCATTCTTACTTGGTGTGTCGGCCGGGATATAGTGAACTCCGGCGGGCCACCTTCGTAGAGTTTATTTTGGATAAAAGAACCCACATTTTAACCAGTATAACTTTTCCCAACCATGTCTATGTAACCTTCCTTGTTCCATATCCATCCACAGGGGAAGGGAAGAAACTGAAGCTAGAGGACACTGAGTCGCTAAACCTGTGCCCGTGACCTGAGTCATCAGCTTGCCTCACTAATTTTTTAGGATGTTACTTTTTTAAAACCCCGCCAAAAGGGAGCGAACGCCCCTGTCAGAACGTGACCTCTTAAATAACGGAACTCTCGTGGAGTCTGGTGGCCGGAAAAAAGGAGCGATAGGTTCGTTGGTCATGCCGTCTGTTCACAAAATTGGTACCAAATGTCTGAGAAGTTAGACAAGAACTTAGTTACTAGACCCCGCCGTCACGAGTTGACGAGGGGTAGGAAAAACACCGAGTCTGTCGGCCATATGCCCCCACTACCGGCAAAGGATAGCATCTATTACAACCGGGCGGGTGCCCAACCCCGAAAGGGGTTGAAATATGAAATAGGGGAGCGATCCCCCCGCCAAAGGCGGCTTTCTAGGGCCTTTCCTAGCTGATGCTGAGAGGATTGGGTTCTAGTCATGTGGTGATGGGCTGGTCTATCAGAGTGAGAGCTGAGCGATCTCTGCCATACCCATAGCTTACTCTGACTGTTCCTTTAACTTATATATTTTCTAGATCTCAAGTGACGGCGTCTCTTCCGTGGATTGATCTCCCAATCTACCAAGATTGGAAGCCAAAGCGTCACATTTTTCCCTTGCCCCTCAACTTTCTCTTCATAATTGCTGAGGGGCACAGGGCCCTGGGTGGGGCTTTGGTTTCCCTGGCGTTTCCGCACCCTCCTCAGCTCCCCGCCATGGAGTGGCTTCGGTCACCCAGGCTTTATTGTGGTCGGCAGGGAGGGTTCTGTGGGGGTGCTCGGTTATGGCCTTGGAATTGCCTTGGGGTCTTGGGGCTGTTCGGCCAGGCAGCTTGGGGAACAACAACAACAACAACAACCGCAGAATTTTGAATTCATAGTGTTGTCACGGGTCTTAAGTGCCCGGTTGTTCGCCGAGAAGGGTCTATCAGGGATTATCCAATCCGAGTTATAATTAATGATAGTACTGTCACCCATGGGATTGCCTTAAACGTAGTTGGGGGGGGGGGGCGTGCGAGGTAGTGAACACGAACCTTTCCAGTTGGTAGAACTGGACCTAGAGACTTCCAGGTACCTGTGTAAGGAATATAATCATTTGATACAATGAAGTAAGAGAGGTAATAAAAGTTAGTGAAGAATGCAAAAGAGAGGGAGTACAAGGAAAGACTAAATGAAAAGTGGATGGAAGTGAGAGAGATGGAAGAGAGAGAAGTAAAGGTTGAATGGCAACAGTTTAAAGAAGGGGTGAAAGCAAGTGCAGAGGTAGTATGCGGCAAAAGGAAAGTAGGTATCAGGAAGGGAAGCGAGTGGTGGAATGATACGGTGAGAAAGGCAGTTGAGGAGAAGAGACAGTGTTTTGAGAGGGTTTTACAGGATGGTAGTGTTGAGGTATGGGAGAGGTACTAGGAGAAAAGGAGAGAGGCAAAAAGGAAAATTAGAGAAGCGAAAAAAGATGCAAACGAAAGGTGGGGTCAAAAGTTGAGTGAGAATTTTGAAGAACGAAAGAAGATATTCTGGAAAGAGGTAAATAGAGTAAGGAAAGGAGGACAAAAGAGGGAAGAGTCAGTGAAAGATGCAAATGGAGAATTACTAGTGGAACAAGTTGAAGTGAGGAAAAGATATGCCGAGTATTTTGAATCTTTGCTAAATGCAAGAGATGGAAGAGAAGCAGTGATTGAAGCAGTGGTTGATGGAGATAGGTTACCCAGGCCACCCAGGTGGCAGGGACTGAATGAAAGGATTGAGGAAAATGAGGTGAAAGAAGCAGTGAAACAATTGAAAGTGGGAAAAGCAGAAGGTTTGGATGGTATTGCTGTGGAGTGTATAAAGAAGGGTGGAGATGTGATAATAGATTGGTTTGGTGAGACTTTTCAATGTGTGCTTTGTGATGTCAAGGGTACCAATAGACTGGAAGAGTGCATGTATTGTGCCGTTGTACAAAGGGAAGGGAGATCGGCAGGAGTGTTCAAGTTATAGAGGTATTAATTTATTATCAGTGGTTGGAAAACTGTATGGCAGGGTGTTGATAGAGAGGATAATAAAATGTACGGAAGTTGCAATAGGAGAAGAACAGTGCGGTTTTAGGAGGGGAAGAGGGTGCGTGGATCAGATGTTTGCAGTAAGACAGTTATGCGAGAAGTATTTAGAGAAGCTTAAAGGGATATTTTGGGCTTTTATGGATTTGGAAAAAGCGTATGATCGTGTGGATCGTGAAGCAATGTGGAAGGTGTTAAGGATTTATGAAATTGGATGAAATTTGTTGGAAGCCGTTAAGAGTTTTTATGAAGGGAGCAGAGCATGTGTTAGAGTAGGAAATGGCGAGTTGAGTGAATGGTTTGAGGTTGTTGTTGTTCCCCAAGCTGCCTGGCCGAACAGCCCCAAGGCCCCGAGCAAGGCCAAGGCCATAACCGAGCGCCCCCACAGAACCCTCCCTGCCTACCTCAATAAAGCCTGGGTGACCGAAGCCACTCCATGGCGGGGAGCTGAGGAGGGTGCGGAAACGCCCGGGAAACCAAAGCCCCACCCAGGGCCCTGTGCCCCTCAGCAATTATGAAGAGAAAGTTGAGGGGCAAAGGAAAAATGTGACGCTTTGGCTTCCAATCTTGGTAGATTGGGAGGTCAATCCACAGAAAAGACGCCGTCACTTGAGATCTAGGAAATACATAAGTAAAAGGAACAGTCAGAGTAAGCTATGGGTATGGCAGAGATCGCTCAGTTCTCACTCTGATAGACCAGCCCATCACCACATGACTAGAACCCAATCCTCTCCGCATCAGCTAGGAAAGGCCCTAGAAAGCCACCTTTGGCGGGGGGATAGCTCCCCTATTTCAACCCCTTTCGGGGTTGGGCACCCACCTTGGTTTGAGGTAAAGGTAGGTTTGCGACAGGGTTGTGTATTGTCACCATGGCTGTTGTTGTTGTTGTTGTTGTTGTTGTTGTTGTTGTTGTTGTTGTTGTTGTTCCCCAAGCTGCCTGCCCAAACAGACCCAAGGCCCCGAGCAAGGCCAAGGCCATAACCGAGCGCCCCCACAGAACCCTCCCTGCCGACCACAATAAAGCCTGGGTGACCGAAGCCACTCCATGGCGGGGAGCTGAGGAGGGTGCGGAAACGCCCGGGAAACCAAAGACCCACCCAGGGCCCTGTGCCCCTCAGCAATTATGAAGAGAAAGTTGAGGGGCAAAGGAAAAATGTGACGCTTTGGCTTCCAATCTTGGTAGATTGGGAGGTCAATCCACGGAAGAGACGCCGTCACTTGAGATCTAGAAAATATATAAGTAAAAGGAACAGTCAGAGTAAGCTATGGGTATGGCAGAAATCGCTCAGTTCTCACTCTGATAGACCAGCCCATCACCACATGACTAGAACCCAATCCTCTCAGCATCAGCTAGGAAAGGCCCTAGAAAGCCGCCTTTGGCGGGAGGATAGCTCCCCTATTTCAACCCCTTTCGGGGTTGGGCACCCGCCTTTCAGGGTTGGGCACCCGCCTATTCGGGCTAGTTATAGGTTTGATTCCCGAAGGGAACTAGAGAAAACCTAATATTTAGTAGGGCCCCGTAATCATTGACGACTTTGCCTATTAGTACACTCGACCCTCGATTTAACGGACCCCGATACAACGGATTTCGGATACAACGGACTCTGTCCGTAGGCGGACAATCCATCCGGACCGGACCAAATGTCCGTTGCTGGATAGATTTGTCCGCAAGGTGGCAGAGCGAGCGGCGAGTCTCCCGCCAAAACACGAGCGGAACTCAGTCAGTCTTCGCCTCTCGACCTAGCCATTTTGTCCGTTCGTGAGTTGTTGTTGTTGTTGCCCAAGCTGCCTGGCCGAACAGCCCCAAGGCCCCGAGCAATTCCAAGGCCATAACCGAGCGCCCCCACAGAACCCTCCCTGCCGACCACAATAAAGCCTGGGTGACCGAAGCCACTCCATGGCGGGGAGCTGAGGAGGGTGCGGAAACGCCCGGGAAACCAAAGCCCCACCCAGGGCCCTGTGCCCCTCAGCAATTATGAAGAGAAAGTTAAGGGGCAAGGGAAAAATGTGACGCTTTGGCTTCCAATCTTGGTAGATTGGGAGGTCAATCCACGGAAAAGACGCCGTCACTTGAGATCTAGAAAATATATAAGTTAAAGGAACAGTCAGAGTAAGCTATGGGTATGGCAGAGATCGCTCAGTTCTCACTCTGATAGACCAGCCCATCACCACATGACTAGAACCCAATCCTCTCAGCATCAGCTAGGAAAGGCCTTAGAAAGCCGCCTTTGGCGGGGGGATAGCTCACCTATTTCAACCCCTTTCGGGGTCGGGCACCCGCCCTCGTGAGTTGTGACTGCTTATTATTGCCATAGATACTCCTTATTACCTTCGAAATGGGTCCCAAAGAGCAGAAAAGGAAGCGTGTGAACCTTAGTGTGATGCAAAAGCTGGACATAATACGGAAATTAGAAGCTGGAACAAGTGTAAAGAGAATAGAGGAGGAGTATGGTATCAAGAAGCAGACGGTATCCGACATCCGCAAGGCCAAAGAGAAGTTGAACAAATATGCTACCAGTTATTGTGTAGACGCATCGGCATCCAAAAGTGGTAAAGGTGCCCCACGGAAGCATATGAAGACTGGGAAAGACAATTCACTGGACGCTGCCGTTATGAAGTGGTATACACAACAACGTTTTAGTGGCCTAAATGTACGTGGGGTGGAAATTCTTGCCGCTGCCACTAAACTTGCTAATCACCTAGGTGTAGCCAATTTCAAAGGTAGTGATAGGTGGCTGTGGCGGTTTAGGAACCGCCATGGTTTATTTAATACAGTTGTGCGAGGAGAGGCTGGCGACGCCGACACTGTTAGTATTGAACCTTTTCGTCTCAAGCTGCAGAAATTAATTGAAGATGAAGGCCTAACTCTAACTCAGGTATATAATGGAGACGAGACAGGCATGTATTGGCGGTCGATTCCTAGGAATACCCAGATTCGCAAGGGTGAAGAGGATGCTAGGGGCAAGAAATCGAGCAAGGAGAGACTCGGCACTCGTCTGTGCAAATGCTAACGGCTCCCACCGCCTGCGTATAGCTGCTGTAGGAAGGGCTAAGCGCCCTAGAGCTTTCAAGGGTATTAACATAGAGTTGGACCTGCTGCTTATCTACTACAATTCAAAAAAGGCCTGGTTCACTTCTGCTATATTTGAACATTGGTTTTTCCACCATTTCGTGCCAGCAGTTCGGAAATTCCAGGAAAAAGTCCTCAAGATATCTCCTGAGGATGTGAAAGCTATCCTACTTTTGGATAATGCCCCAGCCCACCCAGTGCCGATAAACTAGTGAGTGCCGACGGACGTATCCGAGTGTTATATCTCCCGCCAAACACTACCTCCGTGATACAACCCATGGACCAGGGGGTTATCAGTGCCTTGAAGCGTCGGTACATCAAACGCTACCTGGACGAGGTGCTTGTCGTCTTAGAGGACGAAAGTGACGCCCTTCAAGACACACGTGGTGCGAGGACAAAGGCAAATATAAAAGGTTACAACATCCGTGATGCCCTGTACAACATGGCTTACTCGTGGGCAGATATGAAAGTTTCAGCTTTAGCCAACTCATGGAAAAAACTGCTCATCGGTGAGGACAGCGAGGCTGACTTTGCTGGTTTTGAGGCGCCCGACTTTCATCGACTTCTGCGCAATGCTGGGGAAACTGAGACAACAATTGGTGATGTTGGTGACTGGATCGACGAAATTGATGCTGCCGAAGGGTACCAGGTCCTATCTGAGGCAGAGATAGCCGCCTCAGTGGTGGAAGGTGATCAAGATGAGAGCAGCGATGATGACGACGAAATTTCATGCCCTAAAGTTAAGCTTGGTACCCTTTGTACATATGTTGACACACTCCTTGACTACACCACCTACAGCACCCTGAAGGCAACGGGGGCTCATTATGCCAACCTAAGGATTCTGCGAGAGTTGATCATACTAGAGCAGCACACAGGAGGACGTCAACAAAAAATCAGCCCCTTCTTCGCTCCCATACGTCCCAACCTCCCCGCCGACCCAGATGAGCCCATGCCAGGCCCTAGTGGTGCAGCCGTCCCCATGCCAGGCCCTAGTGGTGCAGCCGACCCCATGCCAAGCCCTAGTGGTGCAGCCGACCCCGATGAACCTGTGGCAGGCCCTAGTGGTGTGCCAAGGCCCAGTCGGGCACCCATGGAGCTTGGCAGCTCCTCGGACTCGGATTAACCATTCTGAGTCCTATACCCCTGTAAATAGCTGTACATATTAGTTTAAAGGTGGGGGCTCATGGGTTGAGGTAAACATGGAATGATAATCGCCAAGCTGTACATAATTATCTTGCAAAATGCAATGGCACTGAAATAATTATTAACAATGGTATAAGGATTTTGGGGATCGTCTATACCAGGCCTGTGACGTCATAGTGACGTCACACCAGTATCCTTATCCTAGACTGGATGGTGGACTTATACTGGTGTGACGTCACTGGCCTGGTATAGACGATCCACAAAATCCTTTATACCATTGTTAATAATTATTTCAGTGCCATTGCATTTTGCAAGATAATTATGTACAGCTTGGCGATTATCATTCCATGTTTACCTAAAACCATGAGCCCCCACCTTTAAGGTAAGCAAAACAGCAATTTATTTCAAGTTTAGTGTAAAATTATATTTAAATAGCTAAAAACATGATATGTAAGTGAAACTACCATTGCATTTCTTATTTTATTGTGATTTTATGTGTTCCGTATGAAAAATACAGTACCGTACGGACAGGATATCAAGCAACGGACTTTTTCAGGTAACGGACTAGTAACGGTCCCATTTAGTCCGTTAAATCGAGGGTCGAGTGTATAACAGTCTCCATTCAACATCCCGCGCCAGCATTTTGAATAGCCCGCGCTGAAGTTAACCTGGAGTACTCGTCATAAGTGCACGCTTAATTCCCTAATGGGATCGTCATTTTGATCGGATACCCTACAGAAAAAAACTGTAAAATATAAAAAAGAAAAAAGAACTTAATATCTGTTATCATATGACTTGCCATATGCGTGGATTTCTCATGTTTCGCTTCCCCAACACCAGGCCCTCTAGCGGCCATCGTCTTCCTTCACTGATATACCAAGAATAAACTATAGAAATCAACGAATGGGAAGTGGGATGGTCGGGAGGGACAGTGTCGTCAATGATTACGGGGCCCTACTAAATATTAGGTTTTCTCTACTTATAATAATAATAATAATAATAATAATAATAATAATATTTATTTAGTTAGCAATTTACAGAGTTGGTACCACATAGTTTGTTACAAATATGACATGTACCAGCCTTGCATAATTCCAACTAAGGATAGCCCAATAAGGCCGTTAGGCGTATTTCCATTGGGGTCCTTGTGGGATTAGGTTAGCTGGGGAAAATGGGGAGGATAAAGAAATAGATACTTTAGAGAAAGTATTTCTAGGGGGTTATTTTAAGATACCTTACATCCTATAGTAAATATCAGTAATCCGTAATCAGTAATCATTTCAGTTTGGTTTGTCTATCTCTTATGTCGCATTTAGTAGTAGACATAAGCTTGGTGCTCCCTTCTCGCAGCTGTCCGGTTCAGGTGTTCCTTCAGGCTACGTCTGAAGGAATACAGTGTTCTCTTTTCACGGACTGACTGGGGTAGGTCCAGTCTTTGATGGCGGTGAAGAAGAATGTTTGCTTACCCTGTCCTTGGATTCTCGGGACCTTAAAATTAAACATCCTGTTTCTTGTATTATGTCCACTCCTCTCATTTGCTTTAACAAAATCATTCTTTAGGTACTCTGGAGCTCTGTCATAGAAAATTTTGAAGGCATTAGTGAGCCTGATTTGTTTGGCCCTGTCAGCGACATTGAGCATACCTAGTGACTGAAGTTGTTCCTGGCCAACATGTGATCTGGGTCCTAGGTTCAGCATGAACCTAACCATTTTATTTTGAGTGACCTGAAGTTTGTGCTGTGCTGATTTAGATGATGCAGAGTACCAGGATGACACAGAATAGTCAAAATGACATTGAACAAGCGCTTGGCAGAGGGTCTTTTTGGTCGCCGCGGGCAAGCATCCCACCTGTCTATACAGGTATTTTATACGTGCTCTACACTTACTCAGGATAGATTCCAAAATTGTTTCACCTGACAAACTCGCGTCCAGTTTTAGTCCGAGATATTTAACTTGTGACACTGTTGTTATAGGAATATCATTACAGTTGACCGAGAAGCCCACAATGTGTTTCAGTTTGCGTTTTGTTCCATATAAGATGGCTTCCGTCTTGCCCAGGTGAAGAGATTATAGGTTTGACTCCTGTAAGGAGATAAAGAAAACCTAATATTTAGTAGTGGCCCCGTAATCATTGACGAACATGCCTATTACATAAGGCACCCTCTTCAAACACTCATCCGCCGTAGTTTGAATCTACCGCGCAGAGCATTTAAAATTTGAGGAGCCTTCATCATGAGCGCATGCGACCTCACTCATGGCTTCAGTCATTATGAATTGGGTTCTCACTACGAAAAAACTTCGTAAAAAATAAAAATAAAAAGAAAATATGAATAACTATTCAATAAGCTTTCCATCATATCGTGGATGTACTTGTGTGGATCTTTGACCAGACGCTACTGCAGGCGTCATTCTTCCTTCACTGACATATCAAGTAAACCAAAATCCTTAATACATCAACGAATGGGAAGGGGATGGTCGGGAGGGCCCCAGTCGTCAATGATTACGGGGCCACTACTAAATATTAGGTTTTCTTTATCTCCTTACAGGAGTCAAACCTATAATTTATTAGTGGCCCCTCCATCATTGACGAACATGCCTGATATCTAAGACTGGAGGGGGACATTCGTAATCATATCATAACTCTAGAAAAGCAGATAATCAAACAACCACATAGTATTCTTACTTTTGTAAAAAAGATATTCGGGTGCATAAACTTTATACAGCCTAAATCTTCAAAAAGGGGTACAAGCAGGAGCGTGCTTCAAAGAAGCCTGCTTGAAAAAGGGTTAACTCTGAGACTCTGTACACAGATCTGCTAGTTAAGAAGGCACCCCACTTAAAGTAAGTGGTGAAAACTAAAAACTTATAAGTTTACATGTGCACATATAAACCCCATTAACTAGTGGATATATTCCTAAAAATATAACCAAACATAAATGAATTCTTGTACATTCGTAGAAGTACTAAACTCGTGTACTTATGCAGAAGTAATTACTTCAAAAGTAAAAGTCGTAGTTGCAACTACCGAGATTTCTCAAAAATCTATTGCTTCACAGCCAAAGCTACTTAAAACAAGAATTGTTGTAACACTACTATTGGCCTTTAGCACAATTTCCTGCAATGAATACTACAGAGAAATTTTATAATACAATGCCTACAAACAGTATCACGGCTCGTATGTTCCGAACACATACTCCGGAGGGGTCTAGGGTGTCCTATGTCACACTGACTGCACCCTCCCCCCCCCCCCCCCCCCCTTTTTCTTGAAATAAAACAAAACGTGACTAAAAGGGCCACCTAGACCCTCTGCCGTAAAGCTATACATGGCAAGGAAGGTTTGTCCAGAGCTACTGAAAGGTATCGAGTCAAAAACTCCTGATTAGAGGCCCACAACTGTGTTGGACTTAATAACTTCCACCGAAAGATTATTAAGGAATCGTAAAGAGGCTGTCCCCTTGCGTAAATCGTGGGTCTTACCCACAACGCCGGGATTCTTCTCTTTAAAGTCCTCGACCAAGAGAGAAGCCAGTGTATGCTCCATCAAGCGTTCACCCGGACTTGCGACCCATAAAGCACCCTGGTGATTTAGAGGTGCCACTCTTAAGTATTTGGATAGAGCTTGCACTGGGCAAAAAAGATGGTGCACCTTTCCCCTTTTTAACGCCGGCACCGTGAACTCTGAAAACACGTGTTCACTGTGCTTATTCTTGGCTATGAATCCTGGGGAAGGTGCAATGTGAATACACTCATGAAGCCTATCAAACCTGAGGCAATTAGGTGTGTTGCTCATCGCCGCCAGCACAGATACTCTGTTCCCGGTAGCCAAAGCCATAAGGAATACTGCCCTTTTGTAAAATCTGCAGTCTTTGGTACAAACGGGACGAAAATAACGACAATGCTTTGTCCAGAGACCAGGTAGGCATGAGCTGACGGGGAGGTGGGCGGAGTTTAAAACCTGCCCACATAAATAACTTTCAGATAAATGTTTCTGCATGAACAGATAAATTAAATAATTAACAACCAACGCCACCGAGGGCACAGTTTGTTTTGTTCTAAGAATCCAAGACGTAAAAGCTTGCCAATGCGATTGAAACTATCGCTTTGTAGACTGGGTATACTGATTCGTGAATATCTTGGTCACGTCGCTACCATATGGTGCTAGCCACTTGGCCTCCTGAATGTCCATAATGAACAAGTCCGCGAGGTTTCTAGGTTGCCAATTGTGTTCGAAGTGGAACAACAAGTGACACTGGGTGCGTGCACCACGTGTTCAAATGCTGGTACCACACTGCGCCGGCCACAGGGGCGCGATTAGCGAGACTACGCCTCGCTAATCCTGTAGTTTGTTGACTACGTGGCACATTAGAGACGCGTCTGGCGGCGGAAAATAGATAAATGGAACTCAACCTGTTCTCGTCCGTCATCAGAGCGTCTGGTCCGCTCGCCGGCGTTATCGTCCGGCGGGTGAGGTACAGTGGGAGTTTGTGAGTCTTCTCAGACGCAAACAAATCCACTTGTGGATGGTAATGCTCCGCAATCGCAAGACCGCCCATTCTACTGTTGTGCTTTGTCTCTGAGACAGAGCGTCTGCCCAGACGTTTGCTACGCCTGGGAGATAAGATGTGTGAAGATGAATGTCCAGCCTGTTGGCTAGTATAAAAATCTTTTCTGACACGTTTAACCACTTCCGAGATCTCATTGACCCTTGTTTCTGAATACAGTGAACCGCATTCAGATTGTCCATTCTGAAGGCCACCGACTTGCCCCGTAAAGCAGAGCCGTGAGCCTGAAGGACAGATAAGGGGACTAGTAAGTCTTTGACATTGATGTGGAAGATTTCTAAATGGGACCAAAACCTTTGACCCTGATGCCCGAGGTTTGACTAAAAGCCCCAACCTATCGTTCCTGACGCATCCATGTCCACCCATACCGACGGCGGAGGAGAGGTTCATGACATGACTGCGTGCAACATTTCTCTCATCGCCCAAACCGCTAGTAAGTTGTGTAATAACGTTGGGATAGGCCATACTATCCCCGCCGGTAATAGTGGGAAAAATTTGTTGCCCTCCAAGATTAAACGTTAGACTTTCAACCGGCCCAACTTCACAGTTAGCTGAACCCAGTTGAGAGAACCGACTAGAGATTCCCAAAGTCTCCGTGTCGTAGTCAGACTGTGGAGAAACATAAACAGTTTTTGCGAAATCTGTTTCGAGTGTCCACACTCTGACTCAGAGTGAGAGAAGCTGTGTCCTCGACCAGCCCTATCCCCTGAAATACTTGTGGGGGAACAAGGGTTTGACTTTTACTAAGTTGACCTTGAATCCTAGAGATTTGAGATGGTTTAACGTAACGTAGACATGAATGATGCGTAACTTTTCTGTTTCTGCCACCACCAGTTAGTCGCCCAGATACCACCAGACCCTGATCCCTTGTTCTAACAAGGGCATCAGGGCTTGCCGGGACCTTGCTTGAATGCTTGTGCCGAATTGAAAACAGTCTTCCAAACTGCTGGTGAAATCAAAGGAGGAGTTAGAACTGGAGACAGAACTACTTGGCTTGCAATACGGTCAAGAAGTTTCTTCACTAAGAACATCCTCAGATCCTGCCTTGCTCGAACTGCCTCTAATAAGGCCGTCCGAATATCTCCTAAAGACTTGGATGGAAGTCTGGAGAAGCAAGCGCCGGGAAAGTTCAATGGCTTTCCTGACTTCCGCGGCTTCTATTGCCTGAGAAGAGCGTAACAGAGACTTTGTTATTTGCTGGGAACCATATATTGCGAAAACAGTTTAAACGCTTTTCCCCTTAACCTAAACTCGCGGTCTAGGTAAGCTGGGGAAGGCGTGCTAAAGGGAGCTTATAATTCGCACAAATTGATTATTTGGGGGGTGGCAGCCAAGAAGTCAAGGAAAGCAGAGGGGACTCCGCCGGCACCAAAAACCGGAAGAGAGAACCAAGAATGGTGTTCTGGAGGGATTTGGTGATAATAACTTGGAATGGCCTTAATATGAACATCCAAAACATTTCCGTAACAATTGCTACCCCTGACTCATCAGGCCCGTATAAAAGAGGCATAGCTCCTGTTTTTGACTGGCGCCTTGTCTAAAGGAGGGGGAGATATGTCTGATATGACTCGCACATTGGAAGTAGTGAGAGCTGCTGTGCCTGGCACATTGGAAATTGGATCTGACACAAGAGGATGGTTAGGTATTTTAGCTAAAGCAAAGGATGTAGCCAGAGGTCGCATACTCGTCGACATCGCGGGATCTCCCGTATTAAAAGGAGTTTCCGGCGTAGGGCCAAAGAACCTATTAACTGCATTCAATAGTCGTCCATCAATCTCTTCCGCCGGTACATACCTAGCCGATGACGAACTCCGTGGAGATTCGACAGTACCCTGAGAGTCGCCTAGAAGGTGACTGGACTCTTCAACCTCCATCTCTGAGACCAGAGATCGTTGTTCTTCATCCGTTAAGTCTGGCTTATCATGGGAAGCTCCCGCCGAAGCCGGGACCTCCACATGTTGCCATGTTAAAACTGGGATAGAAGATGGTACATCGGCATCCCGGTGGACGTCAGCACTAGTTGAGTCACAAAGGGATGTGTTCTGTCCTGCCAGGACTGTGAGTATCGCCATACACCTTGGCTGTGGCTGTCCCTTGCTTGCGAGACTTTCTGAATGGGAGCCCTCGTCCGAGTCCCGTAAAGGTTTATGATAATTAAAAGCTCCCATAGCTCATTAACACATTGAAAGCAGAGCTGGTGAGCAAAATCATAAAGTATACTAATTAATATAATTTATATTTAATTGTATTAAAATAAATTACTATAAATAAACACAATATTATCATAATATAAACATAGAAAATATATATGTTTATTATGATTCAGTTATTAAATGATTTCATTAACAAATAAAAATAAGATAGGGATACCTGAGCTTAACGGCGTTGAACATACAGCAATGAGAGGTCCAAGTGCCGACATGACAGAGACTGGGGGAAAACTACCCCGCCCCCGGGAACTACCTGGTCACCTGGTGCAACACCGGTACTCCGCCCTGGAAAGAGACATTTCCGGGAATTAATGCTCATAGGGTTACACCCAAAAAATGGTACAAAATATGTGCCACAAAACCGCCGGTCAACGAACCGTAGCGCTCCACCACTACTTTTCGTTTTCCTTTAGTTTCATATTAAAGATTTCAGCATATCTTTACCTGTCCAGAAGCTTTAAGCATATCTTCTGAATCCTCATAAAGATGAAGTCTTTCAAGTATCCCTTTACACTTGAAACACTAGTAAGATTCCGGCATCTTTTTATCCCATAAAAAGTGTAAGCCTATCTTAATCTCTAATCCGGATTCTCCCAGAAGCCCTCATAGATCGCCGTCTTGAAGGCCGTGATACCCTATTGTATCAATCAATTGTTTGGCAAATTATCGCAAATTGCAAATCAGTTAATATAACCACCTGAAGGTACAACTGCCGGGTTTTATATGCAATGTCAAACCAATTGTACCTGCCCCAGACCTCTTTGTAAAAAGGTCGCCGGGAGGGAAAGACCAAACAAACAAACAGCATTGTTTCAATGGCTTATTAAAGATTTCAGCATATCTTTACCTGTCCAAAAGAATTAAGCATAACTTCTGAATCCTCATAAAGATGAAGCATATCTTTATTAACCCTTAAAAAGCGGCTCACCACATAAGTCGAGTTAAATAAAGCTGGACTATGTGGCGGCGCTCGACATAACTCGAGTGGCAATTTCAGCACGTAATGTTGCTGAGAGAGAGAGACAAGTGGTGGCAGGAGAGTAGCGAGTGTATGACTGCTCCAGACCACCGCGGCGAACCTACTGACACGAATCTCACCTCCCTCCTACCTCTCTCACTCGCTATATACGGAATTGTATCGGGAAAGTGGCTAATTACATGCTTTTTGCACTCGCGTTGCACGGTTATTGCAAGAAAACTAGCCATCATAAAAGGATCGTTATGGTGTCATTCGAAAGCTCTGTTTATGCCCTTTCAGGGATAGATACTTGTTTTACGTTCTGGGTCTTATTTAGGCATGAAAATGATCACATAAACAGCCCTATTTTGGCTAAAAACACCCCGCTGGGCGGTACATATAAATAAACCGCATAGGCCGCTCGTAAAGGGTTAAAGATGAAGTCTTTCAAGTATCCCTTTACACTTGAAACACTAGTAAGATTCAGGCATCTTTTTATCCCATAAAAAGTCTAAGCCTATCTTAATCTCTAATCCGGCTTCTCCCAGAAGCCCTCATAGATCGCCGTCTTGAAGGCCATGATACCCTATTGTATCAATCAAATGTTTGGCAAATTATCGCGAATCGCAAATCCGTTAATATAACCACCCGAAGGTACAACCGCCGGGTTTTATATGCAATGTCAAACCAATTATACCTGCCCCAGACCTCTTTGTAAAAAGGTCGCCGGGAGGGAAAGACCAAACAAACAGACAGCATTGTTTCAATGGCTTTGAAAAGCCGATAAAACCATATCCAACAGGTGTCAGCATGATCACCTAGATAACTGTGTGGAGCCCCCCTCGCCGGGAATAACACAGGAAGCCTGATCCCAGGCTCGACCACAGAAAACGCAGTTTCTGATGAGCCCTCAAGCGACCAAACTCGTCGGGGTAACTTACCTATTTTAGCCATCCTGACTAAAACTCGGTAAACAAAAACGGTGTTCTCGGAGCAACGAGAAACACGCCGGAAAGGTAACCCACACCAAACGAGACATTTTAACACATTTTATACAAAGGGTGTGCGCAAAAATAGGGATACCTGAACAGGAGGGCGTAATGCATAAAGCAAAAACCGGGGCAAAGGTAGCCATGACAGAGACTGGTGGGAAACTTACTCCAGGTTCTGCATAGACCCGCCGGGACCCAGCTCTGGAAAAAAAGAAAGTTTCCAGGAATTAATGCTCATAAGGTTAACCCAATCATGTTCGCACACAAGTGTTAAATAACCCGCCGGGTAACGAGACGTAATACTCAACGACTACAGCTCGCTACGCGGTGGGGTTTCCTAAGTAAAAGATTTCAGAATATCTTAATTTGTCCAAAAGATTTATGAATACCTTCTGACATAATATATAAAGACCAGCATGGCGTTTATAACTGATTAAGTCTTTCTGGTGGTGTTTGTTTCAAGATTCAATTTTGGAAAAACCCCCTAAAAAAGACGCCGGCCCCCGAATTATCTCGTAGATCAAAAACTGGGAAGCCTGACAAATATACGAGATCTAACTTCTCCCGAAGTATCTTTTTAGATCGCCGTATGTTGAAGGCGGCGATACAAAATGTATCCCTCAATTGTCTGGTTAACTAACTGAATTGTAAATTCGTTATTCCCACCCTACCAAGGAGCACCCGCCGGGTGTGAATATTAGTTTAAAAAAACGTTAACCCCAATTGTGCCCTAAAGCGCCGTATGTTGAAGGAGGCGATACACAATGCATCCCTCAATTGTCTGGTCAACTAAACTGAATTTTGCAAATTCGGTCATCCCACCCTTCCAGGTTGCACCCGCCGGGTGATTAAAAGTTTAAAAGTTAACCCCAATTGTTCCTATCCCCACTTCTTTGTAAAAGATCGCCGGGGAGGAAATACAACAACAGCTTAGTTTTATATTGGCTTTGCAAAACCGAAAAAACTACAAACAACACGTGTCCGTATGAACACTGTTAGATGGGTACAGCCATCCCGCCGGGAATCATAAGGAGCCTGAAACAGGCACCCCAGAGACGCAGTCCTGGGGAGCCACAGACACCCACTCGCCGGGGAAACAAGCCTGTTTTAAACCACGCGTGGCCAAAACTCGGCAACCAGCCGGGTTTATCATGGTGAAACCGAGAAAAACCCGCCGGAAAAAACCCCACCCCGTCCAGATACCATCTGAACGCAACACCGGACCGAGGCGTAGCCAAAACACAACTAACGCCGGGCCCAACATAGTCCGTGGAATTAGCCAATACACAACTAACCCAGGACACATAAATAGTCCGTGGAATTAGCCAATACACAACTAAACCAGGACACACATGACACAGTAGTACATAATTTAGAAAATAAATCAATAACACTTGTATATGTGGTAAAGCTACGAGAGGCTGGCTAGGCCTAGGCAGACGGATAACAGTAACATGTCGGAATATAAACAAAAAGCACTGAATTATATCACAACAGGAACCACCGCCAACACACCACTGTAGCAAACACTTCCGGCAAAGGGAAGAACTGACTCGGGACCCAGAAAAAACTTCACTAAGTGAAGAAAAATACGCTGGGAACGTCAGCAAAAATACGCTACCTCATCAGAAAGATAAAAGGAAGCAATAACGCGTAATGAAAGCCGCCTGCATCACAAAGCTAGCTAACTGTGAAAAAGTTCACATGTCCACAACAGGACCACGAGGGTACATCCGAAATAGATGCCCCAAACACACGACCCAAAATACACTGCACTGCGGGCAACTAGCCCAGGACACTCCTGCTACGCATATCCTAACCTTACTCGATACATCCCGGAGTAAACAAATGAGAAAAACTCACTAGGGACGCAACAAATGCGGAACCCGCGGAGCGTGGGGAGACACGTCCGGGCAGGCTGAACGCAGAGCAGAGAAGGAAGAATGACGCCTTCAGTAGCGTCTGGTCAAAGATCCACACAAGTACATCCACGATATGATGGAAAGCTTATTGAATAGTTATTCTTATTTTTTTGTTTTTATTTTTTACAAAGTTTTTTCGTAGTGAGAACCCAATTCATAATGACTGAAGCCATGAGTGAGGTCGCGTGCGCTCATGATGAAGGCTCCTCAAATTTTAAATGCTCTGCGCGGTAGATTCAAACTACGGCGGATGAGTGTTTGAAGAGGGTGCCTTATGTAATAGGCATGTTCGTCAATGATGGAGGGGCCACTAATAAATAGTCTATTGTCCACTAGCCATTCACTACATGATTCTAGTTCTTTGGAAAGTGAAGCGGCAATACTTATTGGGTCTTTTCCTGAAACCAGGAGCACGCTGTCGTCTGCATACAGTAATAATTTACACGAGACGCTCAGTTCCATGTCGTTCACATAACAGAGAAAGAGTAAGGGACCAAGGATGCTTCCCTGCGGGACCCCACAGTTAATTGGCATAGGATCAGATATATTATCGTCAATTTTGACTCTTTGGGTTCTACCACTAAGATAAGATTTAAACCAGTTCACAGATCCTATGCCCATTGCTTGTAGTTTATTACATAGGATATCATGGTCTACTGTGTCAAACGCTTTTTGTAGATCAAGAAGAACCATATTCTTTACGAATGTGATCCGTTAAGTGGATGAGACAGGAGTCTGTCGAGTACATGCATCTGAAACCTGATTGAAACTTATAGAATAGATCATTTTGTTTGAGGTAGTGTTCAATTTGGGTGTATACCGCTCTTTCAAGGATTTTAGATACAATACATAATATGCTAACTGGTCTGTAGTTACCAACTTCTAGTTTATTTCCTTTCTTGAATAGAGGGGTTACAATAGCTTCCTTCAGTTCAGCAGGTACAGTGTTGGAGTTAATTGACAAGTTGATGATGTGGGTTAGGGGGCCTGCTATACCAATGGCTCCATCTCGTAGAAATTTGGCAGGAATTTTGTCTGGTCCTGTGCTTTTATGTACATTTAGGTTAGACAGCTCGTCAAAAGTGTATTTTGGTGTAACATTTTGCAATCCAAATGTGTTTGGGTGTATGTCTTTATCTCTGTAGAAATTTCGAAAGGTGGCCGTTGTTGTCGTGTATTTATTGAGAGGTTGAGGTAGGTTCTGTGCAAGTGTGTTTGCTATGGAGGTGAAGAAGGAGTTGAAGTAGGTTGAAATTTGTCGTTTATCGTGGCAAATCTGATCATTAATGGTGAGAGCAATATTAGTGTTAGACGAATCCCTTGTCTTGTTGCTGTAGCCTGTTGTTTTTAGGTGCCTCCATAGTTTCTTTGGGTTATTCTGATATTCCTCTGCCTTATTGTGAAAATAATTAGTTTTCGCTGATTTTATTTTCCTACTTAGTTTATTCCTGGCCCTGTTGAACTCATGTTTTAGACCATGATCCTGTCTATGTTTCGCTAGCCTTTTTAACAGATTGTCTCTGTGTTCCAGATGGTGTAGTATGTCATTGTTGATCCATGGGTCTGACCTTGCTTTAATTCGTATGTCTTTCAGAGGAGCTATTTCGTCTAGAATGTTTGTGATGATGGTTCTGAAGCCAACCCATGTGTCATTAACGTTTGTACTTCCAAACACTGGAGACCAGTCTGTATTCCATAAAATGTCCAGAAATGTTTCTTTATTGTAGTTTCTGAGTGACCTTGTTTTGATAATCTTGTGATTCTCTAGGGTAATTTTTGTGGTTTTTCGTGTGCAATATGTGACGAAGTGATCACTTATCCCAGTCTGTATAACCCCTGATTGGGATATTTTGTCCTCTCTGTTACAGTTTATGTGGTCTATTATTGTGGCAGTGTTCTCAGAGATACGTGTGGGGGTTGTGATTAGTTGTTTGTGATTGTGCATTGTCAGTATATGCCTATATTCTCGTACAAGCCTATCATTCCGTTGTTTGTAACACAGGTTAAAATCCCCTAGTATGATGGATTCATTCCGAGGGTCTAGCGATGACAACGTTCGTTCAAATTTGGTCAAGAATTGTGTGTCGTCTGGTGGCCTATAGCATACCCCAATTGTGATGGGTCTTGTCCTCAGCAGGTGTAGATCGATCCACAGAGCTTCGTGATTTTCTACATGGAGGTCGGTCCTGGTTGTGTGTGTGAGGTTGTTTTTTACATACAGACATACTCCTCCCCCATGCCTATTGCGATCATTCCTAACCATATTGAAACCTTGAATGTTTATTTCACCATTTATACTTGAATCCAGCCAGGTTTCTGTGATTGCAATTATTGAAGCTTTGGCCTTATTAGCTAACAAGTTTAATTCTGACAATTTATGGTACATTGATCTGGCGTTAATGTGGATAAGATGGAGCCCTTTGTTGGTGAACACTCTGTATTCATCTTTGATTTTGAATGTGTCCTGGCTGGATTCTGAGTTGTTAATACTAATTGGTTCATTTACATTAATATTCGGTAATGAATGCAAGGCACATATGTTGCATAGGAATTCCCGTTCTTCACTGTTGGTCTTCTTAGAGATGCACTTCATGTGAGCTATAGTTTTACACTTAACACAGTTTATGATCCTTTGTTTTCTTGTTATGAGTGATTCACATATTTCACAAATGATTTTAGGACCCTTAATAGCTACTTCCCTACATTTATCGCATTCCACTTCTTTTCTGCTAGTAACGTAAGTACATCGATCGTGTACTGTTTCATTACAACTACTACATTGTGACGTTGTTGAATCCAATATCGCACACTATACATATTTTCCTGTTACTGTTCATCGTACGTCTGGCGGTGTGGTGATCAGCTGTGCGCCGTGAGCGGCTGATGGTGTGTGAGCGCGTGAGATGAGGACAGGTTATGGCTCCCCCTTGCCCCCCTCCCACCCCTACCTGTATTTGTTGTTTTATGTCCTTGTTCTTGGCCGTTGTTGCTGCTTTATTGTTGATGCTGTTGCGACTGATCCCTTCTTTTTTTGCTGTTCTGGTTGCATGTTGAGCTACCTGGGTCACCGATAGTGTTTGGTTGTTTTGTAGTAGGTTTGGTTGATTTGTTGTACAGCGGCGTCGTGTTGTGGGGGGTGGGGGGTTTCTCTTGTTGTCTTTCTTGTTCGTTGCTGTTACTTCATTGTCGATGTGTTTGCTAGAGCTTCCTGCTTGTTTGGGTGTTCTGGTTGCATGTTGTGTTACTTGGGTCACCTATATCTGTGGTAGTGATGATACAGTTGAGGGTAATGTTGAGTAGGTAGAATGTTGGCACTGTGCTGGCGGTTGCCCTGCGGTCTTGGTTGTGAGTTGGAGCGTGACGGGAGACTTGGGTGCCTGCTGGCCCAGTTTGTTATAACAAATTTTACTGCTAGGGACTGTTGAAATGTCGGTGTCTGCCTTACTTGTTTGGTGGTGAGGTTTCTTCAACGTTGAACTAGGGCTGGGGTTGGTCTCTACATCTCCGCTGCTGATTAAAGTGTAGCACAATAGGTGTTGTAGCGAGGTTGTGCCAGAGTATTTGCCAAGCCGTGGCGTCTTCCCGATATATGAAATAGACCAGGCAGGAATGGTGACAGAAATTTCACTCGTGTGTGATTTCTGTGTGACGAGGTCCCTCAATACTTGTTTAGTGTTGACCTGGTACACTACCGGTCCCCTCTGCACCTGTATATCAGCACAGCCCCTCTGGATGTTGAGAAAGATGATACAGTAAAAGTCCTTTAATCCGACGACCGATGATTCGAATCTCCCAATAGTCCGAATTTTTCAATTTGAGGCCAAATCCGAATTCACCCGATGGTCCGAATTTCAAGAAGTCCCAAAGTCCCCTTTTTGAGGCATTAGTCCACTCAAATGACACATAATGGAGCACACACATATCATATGTTCATGAATTCACTTTAAAAGTTTACCATTGTCATTGTAGCCTATTACCTACTTCAAAACATTCAGATTAATGGTCAAAAGAAGCTACTGATATAAACGTAAACACCACATCGTCTGCTAGAGAGTTTGTTTTGCTCTTGAACGCATCCTTGGGACGCTCCGATGCGCTACTGGCTTGCACCGCATTTTTCTGCAAGCGCATTCAGTCTTGAGCTTGAAAACGCACCTTTGGACGTTCCGATACGCTACTATTTATAGTTATGATCGGAGCGTCCCAAGGGTGCTTTCAAGACAACAAGACAAGGGTGCTTTCAATACAATATAATATAACAGAGCACGTCACAAAAGGAAAATTACAAGAACCTCTCAGGGAAGTGCCGTTGTTAAGGCATTACTTCCCGAACCACATCTGATCTGATCTTCAAGAGCAAGACAAACTCGCTAGTAGACGGAAGAAGAAGAAGACGTTTATATCAGCAGATTCCTTTGACCATTAATCTGAATGTTTTGAAGTAGGTAATAGGCTACAATGACAATGGTACACTTTTGAAGTGATTTCATGAACATATGATTTGTGTGTGTGCACCATTGTGTCATTTGGGTGGCCTAATGCCTCAATGTTTTCGTCAGGCCATTAATACACAGGTTCATAGGGGTAAAGTCCGATAATCCGAAAAATCCACTAATCCGAACGAGGGCCGGTCCGCTGCCCTTCGGATTAACGGAAGTTTACTGTACATAGAGAGAGGGCTACGCCCGCACCCTTCATCCCTCCCTTCGGGAATCAAACCTATAATTTAATAGGGTCCCTTCATCATTGACGACCTCGCCTGATTAGCAAGACTGGAGGCGGGACATTCGTAAAATATCCTAACCTTAGGGAAGAAGAATCCAAATAAAAAAAATTAAGTTTTATTGTATGCAAACAATATATAAAAAAGTATAAAATATTTGCAAGCAGTGTATGACATTAAGAAACTGCTTGCTCATGGTCAGATCTTTACATTAGATCGTATGCATGATAAAGTGGGACACACATGTGTTCCCGAGAACTGTAACTCTGCAGTAGTTATTCGTTCCATTCTTAAAACTATTTGTACATTAAATATATTTGTACAATTTTGTAAAAAACATACATAGTTGCAACTATGCGAGATATCTTCTTAGAATTAACATAACAATGATTATAGGTTTGACTCCTGCAAGGAGATAAAGAAAACCTAATATTTAGTAGTGGCCCCGTAATCATTGACGATTATGCCTATTACATAAGGCTACCTCTTCAAACGCTCATAAGCGTAGTTTGAATCTACCGCCGCAGAGCTCAGAGGAACCTTCATCATAAGCACACGCAAAATCACTCATGGTTCGTCTTTATGATTGGGTTCTCACTACGAAAAAACTTCGTAACAAATAAAAAATAAAAATAAAATAAGAATAACTATTCATAAACTTTCCATATTCCGTGGATGTACTTCTGTGGATTCTTGGACCAGACGCTGACTAGCGCATTGTTCCGCCTTCACGGACATATCAAGTATACCAAAATCCTTAATTCATCAACGAATGGGAAGGGGATGGTCGGGAGGGCCCCAGTCGTCAATGATTATGGGGCCACTACTAAATATTAGGTTTTCTTTATCTCCTTGCAGGAGTCAAACCTATAATTTATTAGTGGCCCCTCCAGCATTGACGATTATGCCTGATGTCTAAGACTGGAGGGGGACATTCGTAATCATATCATAACCATTGCAAATAGAATAGGCAGATAATCAAACAACCACATAGTATTCTTACTTTGTAAAAATTATATATTTATGTATAAACTTTATACAACATATAGAAAGGGGTACAAGCAGGGGCGTGCTTAACCCTCCAGCCCCGGCTATGTATTATATATATATTCCTCGAAACCCGGGTGTTTTGGCCGAAAAACGTCTAGGCTAGGCTACCGTATATGTGTTAATCTGACTGCTTCCCGCATTCCCGCGCATCCCCAAGCGTAGCTGTGTTATTTACCTGTAGAATGGCATTAAGTAGAGCTCTCTAAGTCAACTGGTTGAGTTGTGATGATGATTTCATGGGAGATAACTTTATGGCCAAAACAGCCACTTTACACTACTTTTCGATACTTAACAACAACATACAGGCACACACGAACAAGCGACGCTCTCCTTCTTGTGGCCGGAGATGCGGGGCGTCGGTCCAGCCGGCTGTTGTTTACATGCGTCGGACCGACGCCTCGCACACGAAGCTCACAGGAAGCTCACAGGCTTTCAACCACTGGGCGTTCAAGAGCCCTTCCGGGCAGCTGTTATTTGCTTTTTTATGGGCGTTCAAGAGCCCTTCCGTGGTGAGAGGGTTAAAGAAGCCTGCTTGAGGAAAAAGGGTAACTATGAGAATCTGTTCACAGATCTGAAAGTTATAGGCACCCCACTTAAATTAAGTGGTGAAAAATAAAACTTTATGTTTACATGTGCACATATTATAGGTTTGACTCCTGTAAGGAGATAAAGAAAACCTAATATTTAGTAGTGGCCCCGTAATCATTGACGAACATGCCTATTACATAAGGCACCCTCTTCAAACACTCATCCGCCGTAGTTTTGAATCTACCGCGCAGAGCATCTAAAATATGAGGAGCCTTCATCATGAGCGCACGCGACCTCACTCATGGCTTCAGTCATTATGAATTGGGTTCTCACTACGAAAAAAACTTCGTAAAATATAAAAACAAAAACAAAATAAGAATAACTATTCAATAAGCTTTCCATAATATCGTGGATGTACTTGTGTGGATCTTTGACCAGACGCTGACTCAGGCGTCATTCTTCCTTCACTGACATATCAAGTAACCAAAATCCTTAATACATCAACGAATGGGAAGGGGATGGTCGGGAGGGCCCCAGTCGTCAATGATTACGGGGCCACTACTAAATATTAGGTTTTCTTTATCTCCTTACAGGAGTCAAACCTATAATTTATTAGTGGCCCCTCCATCATTGACGAACATGCCTGATTTCTAAGACTGGAGGGGGACATTCGTAATCATATCATAAGTCTAGAAAAGCAGATAATCAAACAACCACATAGTATTCTTACTTTGAAAAATATATATTTAATGGCGCAGCACATAATTAAATATTATATACAAAAAGGGGGTCAAGCAGGGGCGTGCTTCAAAGAAGCCTGCTTGATACAAAAGGTTAACTCTTGAGACTCTGCGAACAGATCTGTAAGTTAAAAAGGCACCCCACTCAACATAAGTGGTGAAAAATAAAAACTTATAAGTTTACATGTGCACATATAACCCCATAATACTCGTGGAAATATTTTGCAAAATATATCCAATGCTTAAAACTAAATTGCTTTTACAGCCAAAACTATTATAACAACATAACAACACTGTTGTTTGTACTAACATTGTACTAGCACAATTTCCTGCCCTGAATAGAACAGAGAAATTTTCATATCACATTACTCATACTCGTATCACAGCTCTTTATACTCCGGCGGGGTCTAGGGTGTCCTATGTTACACTGACTGCACCCCCCCCCCCCCCCTTTCCTTGAAATTAAAACAAAAAGTGACTTAAGGGCCACCTAGACCCTCTGCCTTAAAGCTATACATGGCAAGGAAGGTTTGTCTAGAGCTACTGACAGGTACCGAGTCAAAAACGTATGATTAGAGGCCCACAAATGCGTGGACGTAATATCTTCCACAGAAAAATTCTTAAGGAAACGCAAAGAGGCTGCCCATTTGCGTAAATCGTGGGCCCTACCCACAACGCCGGGATTACTCTCTTTAATGACCTCGACCAAAAGAGAAGCCAATCTACGCTTCAGTAAGCGCTTACCCGTACTTGCCACCCATAAAGCACCCTGGGGGTTTAGAGGAGCTACCCTCAAATATTTGGTTAGAGCTTGCACTGGACATAAATTATGGTGCACCTTTCCCCTTTTCAACGCCGGCACAGTGAACTCAGAAAACACGTGTGCACTGTGCTCATTCTTGGCTACAAACCCTGGGGAAGGTGCAATGTGAATACATTCATTAAGCCTACCAAACCTGAGGCAATTAGGTGTGTTGCTCATCGCCGCTAGCTCTGACACTCTGTTCCCGGTGGCCAAAGCCAAAAGGAATACCGCCTTTTTTAAGAGTAATGTAAAATCTGCAGTATTTTGGTACAGACGGGAGTGAAGTAATGACAATGCTTTGTCCAGAGACCAAGTAGGCATGAGCTGACGGGGAGGTGGACGGAGTTTAAAACATGCCCTCATAAAACCTGTTTCCTTCCGCAACTGGTATTGAGAGACCGGTAAGGTCCCAAAATGGTATTCTAATCGCTGTTAAGTGATTTTTTAACGTTACCACAGATAAACGTTTCTGCTCAAACAGATAATTTAAATAATTAAAAACTAACGCCACCGAGGGCACCGTTTGTTCTGTTCTAAGGATCCAAGAAGTAAAGGCTTGCCAATGCGATTGGTACTGTCGTTTTGTAGACTGAGTATATTGATTCAATAATTTATTGGTCACCTCTCTACCATACGGTGCTAGCCACTTGGCCTCCTGAATGTCCATAATGCAAAAGTCAGTGAGGTCGCTAGGTTGCCAATCGTGTCTAAGTGGAAAAACCCGACCGGGAGCGACACCGGGTCCGGGCACCACGTTTTCAATTGCTGGTACCACAACTGCGCCGGCCACAGGGGCGCGATTATCGAGACTAAGCCCCGATAATCTCGTAGTTTGTTTACTACATGGCACATTAGAGACGCGTCTGGCGGCGGAAACGGATAGATGGAACTCCACCTGTTCCAGTCTGTCACCAGGGCGTCTGGCCCCCCTGCCGGCGTTATCGTCCGGCGGGTGAGGTATAGTGGGAGTTTGTGAGTCTCCTTGGACGCGAACAGATCCACTTGTGGATGGTAAAGCTCTGCAATCATTTGGTTGAAAATTGGTTGCTTGAGCGCCCATTCTACTGTTGTGCTCTGTCTCCGAGACAGAGCGTCTGCCCAGACGTTTTCTACGCCTGGGAGATAAGATGCATGAAGATGAATGTCCAGCCTGTTGGCAAGAGTAAAAATCTCTTCTGACACGTTTAGCAACTTCCGAGTTCTCGTTGACCCTTGTTTCTGAATACAGTGAACCGCATTCAGATTGTCCATTCTGAAGGCCACCGACTTGCCCCGTAAAGTAGAGCCGTGAGCCTGAAGGAAATATAAGGGGACTAGTAATTCCTTGACATTGATGTGGGAGATTTCTAAATGGGACCAAAGCCCTTGACCCTGGTGCCCTTGGTTTGACTGAAAACCCCAACCTATCGTTCCTGACGCATCCGTGTCTACCCATACCGTCGGCGGAGGAGAGGTCCATGACATAACCGAGTGCAACATTTCCCTCTTCGCCCAGACCGCTAGTAAGTTGTGGATTAATTTTGGTATGGGCCATAATTTTTTCGCCGGCAATAGCGGAAAATATCTGTTGCCCTCCAATATTAAACGCTTTACTTTCAACCGGCCCAACATTACAGTTAGTTGAATCCAGTTGAGAGAGCCGACCAGAGACTCCCAGATTCTGCGTGTCGTAGTCAGACTGTGAAGGAACCTGAACAGTTTCCTGCGAAATCTGTTTCGATTGTCCACACTCTGACTCAGAGTGAGAGCAGCTGTGTCCCAAACCAGCCCTATCCACTGAACTACTCGTGAGGGAACAAGGTTTGGCTTTACCAGATTTACCTTGAACCCTAGAGTTTTGACATGTTTTAATGTTATGTTGACATGATTTATGCATACTTGCTCTGTCTCTGCCACCACCAGCCAGTCGTCTAGGTACCATAAAATCCTGATCCCTTGTTGTAACAATGGCATCAGTGGTTGCCGGACTAATTTCGTGAATAAGTGAGGTGCCAGGTTCAAACCGAATGGCATTCTCTGAAAAACATAAGTTTGATCCCTGATCCGTAAGGCCAGAAATCTTTGAAATCTTTTGTTTACCGAGACGTGCCAATAAGCGTCTGTCAGGTCTAAGGAACACATCCAACCTCCCGGCGGAAGTGTTAGCCTGATTTGGTGCACTGTTAACATCCTGAATGACTCGTTGTGAATGTGAAGGTTCAGATACGACAGGTCTACGACGGGTCTCATCTGAACACTGTCCCTTTAGTGAACCAAAAATAGCTTGGATGTGAAGACTGGGTAATTTTGAGGGACCGGGATGATGACATTCTTGGCCATCATTTCCGTGACCAGTGACTCCACCTCTAAAGAAACTAGATTCGCCGTTGTCGGCTGACGTAAACGAGGTCGCCGGAGCCACTGCCAAGTGATGCCTTTGCGTGCCACCATCCTTGCCCAAGTGTTTAACGGCCATGCTTGGTGACACGTTCGGAACCTGCCTGGGGCTGGAGCAAGTATAGAACCCTGTCCAGTCTCTGTTGGTTTACGAACAGTTACTCTAGAGGGACGTTTAAGGGGAGGGTGCTCAACTAGTAACTTATCCCATAACTGGACGTTATCGCATTGAAGTGACTTATGAGCCACAATAGTAGTATAAGCGGTCATCTGCTGCCTGACCTCCCGTAAGGCGACCGCTGCGGTCTTGTCATTGTCTTGTAAGACTTTTAAACTGAGTTGAGAGCAAAAGGTACAGTTTCGCATCACCCACAGACCCCTTGAGCGGTCGAGACATTTAACACATTTTATACAAAGGGTGTGCGCAAAAATAGGGATACCTGAACAGGAGGGCGTAATGCATAAAGCAAAACCGGGGCAAAGGTAGCCATGACAGAGACTGGTGGGAAACTTACTCCAGGTTCTGTATAGACCCGCCGGGACCCAGCTCTGGAAAAAAATAAAATTTCCAGGAATTAATGCTCATAAGGTTAATCCAACATGTCCGCACACAAGTGTTAAATAACCCGCCGGGTAACGAGACGGAATCCACAACGACTACGGCTCGCTACGCGGTGGGTTTCCTAAGTAAAAGATTTCAAATTATCTTAACTTGTCCAAAAAGATTTATGAATACCCTCTGACATAATATAAAGACCCGCATGGCGTTTATAACTGATTTTAGTCTTTCCGGTGGTGTTTGTTTCCAGATTCAATTTTGGAAAAACCCCCTAAAAAAGACGCCGGCCCCCGAATTATCTCGTAGATCAAAAACTGGGAAGCCTGACACATATACGAGACCTAACTTCTCCCGAAGTATCTTTTTAGATCACCGTATGCTGAAGGCGGCGATTCAAAACGTATCCCTCAATTGTCTGGTTAACTAACTGAATTGTAAATTCGTTATTCCCACCCTTCCAGGGAGCACCCGCCGGGCGTGAATATTAGTTTAAAAACTGTTAACCCCAATTACGCCTTAAGCTGAAGGCGGCGATACAAAACGTATCCCTCAATTGTCTGGTTAACTAACTGAATTGAAAATTCGTTATTCCCACCCTTCCAGGGAGCACCCGGGTGAATAATAGTTTAAAAACGTTTACCGCAATTGTGCCTTAATTCGCCGTATGTTGAAGGTGATACACAATGCATCCCTCAAAGTCTGGTCAACTAAACTGAATTTCTATTGTAAATTCGTTCATCCCACCCTTCCAGGTTGCACCCGCCGGGTGATTTAAAGTTAACCCCAACCAATCCTATCCCCACTTCTTTGTAAAAGATCGCCGGGGAGGAAAAACAACAACAGCTTAGGTTTTTATTGGCTTTGCAAAACCGAAAAAACTACAAACACGTGTCCGTATGAACACTGTTAGATGGGTACAGCCATCCCGCCGGGATTCATAAGGGGCCTGAAACAGGCACCACAGAGACGCAGTCCTGGGGAGCCACAGACACCCACTCGCCGGGGAAACAAGCCTGTTTTTAAACCACGTGTGGCTAAAACTCGGCAACCAGCCGGGTTTTTCATGGTGTAACCGAGAAAAACCTGCCAGAAATAACCCACCCCGTCCAGATACCATCTGAACGCAAAACAGGACCGAGGAGTAGCCAAAACACAACTAACGCCGGGCCCAACATAGTCCGAGGAATTAGCCAATACACAACTAAACCAGGACACCTAAATAGTCCGTGGAATTAGCCAATACACAACTAAACCAGGACACACATGACACAGTAGTACATATTTATATATGTACTAGAGAAGAAGGTTTTGACGAACCACAGGTGGGAGTACTGGAGAGTGGTCTTAGTAAGATTGAAATAACTAGAGATGAGCTGTTATCTGCGATGAGAGGACTTGAAGTAAGGAAAGCTATGGGACCGGATGAAGTGTCTGCCTGGGTTTTAAAGGAGTGTGCAGAGCAATTAGTGGAGCCAGTGAGGGACATAATTCAAGCTTCCTTAGATAAAGGACAGGTTCCTGTTGAATGGAAAAGAGCTAATATCATTCCGATATACAAGAATGGAAACCCTGAGGACCCTCTAAACTATAGACCAGTTTCACTTACTAGTATTGTATGCAAGATTTGTGAAAAGCTAATTAGGAAGAGATGGATGAAAATGTTGGAGAGAAAGAAGATAATAACCCCAAAGCAATTTGGATTCAGAGAAGGGACATCTTGTGTTACCAGTTTGCTATGTTATTACAGTAGGGTGATAGATGTACTCCAAGAAAGAGGCGGATGGGTGGACTGCGTCTACTTAGACCTTTCCAAAGCATTCGATAAGGTACCACATAAGAGATTGTTATCTAAGCATGAGACGCTAGGATGTGTCAGGGGAGTTTGCTGAAATGGATGGAGAGCTATTTAACAGATAGGGAAATGAGGACCAACATTAGAGGAACTTACTCATCGTGGCGGAAAGTTGAGAGTGGTGTGCCGCAGGGATCTGTGTTGGCACCTCTCATGTTCCTTATGTACGTGAATGACCTGCCGATAGGCATAAACTCTTACATGTCAATGTTTGCAGATGACGTAAAAATTATGAGACAAATAACAAATAAAAGTAGTTGTGAGGAGCTGCAAGGGGATTTAGATAAAATATACGAATGGAGCACCAAGTGGAAAATGAAATTTAATATAAGTAAATGCCATGTGTTAAATATGGGAAGAAGTGTGAATAGACCAAATTGGGAGTACAGGATGGGAGATAATATAATTAGCAAGGCCGAAAAAGAAAAAGATTTAGGGTTGATTATACAAGATAATTTGTCGCCAGAGAAACATATTAACAAGCTCTTTAGCGGAATGTATGCAATGGCCGGGAATATGAAAGTTGCTCTGAACTACAGTAGGGTCCCGCATAAAACGTGTTCACATAAAACGAGTCTCTATTAAAACTAGCGACCTAAAATATTAATATTTAATTTTCGATAAGAACGAATGTGATCACATAAAACGAGTCCGCCGCCAAAGTGGGGCAAATCCGAGGAGTTTTCATATAGAGCGCCGAAATATCGTACAAAACGACGAAATATCGTACGCTCCTGACGGAAATTTACGCTTACAGTGAACATTGACGATATTGGGCCACCAAAATGCCGTGTTCACATAGAACGAAATCGCATAGAACGGCCTCGTTTATCGACCAATTTGTCGTTTTATGTGAGACCCTACTGTACTTGGATGAGACCATGGTAGCGAAAATTATGAAGAGTATGATTAGACCAAGATTGGAGTATGCAGCAGTGGTGTGGTCCCCGCATCTAAAGAAGTATATTCACAAGTTAGAAAGAATCCAGAGAGCAGTCACTAGATTGGTTCCAAGTCTCAGAGAACTGCCATATGAAGGGAGGCTAGACAAATTAAATCTACCGAGTCTAAAAGAGAGGAGAGAGAGGGGAGACATGATAATGATGTACAAATGTACCCGGGGGCTGGAGAGGCTGGATAGGGAGGATATATTAATTATGGATACAGGAATAACTAGAGGCCACAGCTACAAAGTAAAAAGACCTACCTGCAAGAACGATATCAGGAAGTTTAGCTTCCCCTATAGATGTATTGACAAATGGAATGGGCTGGAGGAGGAGGTGGTAGGGGCAAGGAACATCCATATTTTCAAGAAAAAATTGGATAAAAAGTAGACTGAGACGGGACAACACGAGCTTAGCTCAACTCCTGTAAACTACAATTAGGTAAATATAATTAGGTAAATACATTGTATCACAGCTCGTATACTCTGTACATATCCTCCGGCGGGGTCTAGGGTGTCTTATGTTTCACTGACTGCACCCCCCCCCCCCCTCTTTCTTAATCTAAACAATTAGTGACTTAGAGACCCATCTAGACCCTTTGCCGTAAAGCTACACATGGCATTGATGGTTTGTCTAGTGCTACCGACAGGTATCGAGTCAAAAACGTATGATTCGAAGCCCATAGTTGAGTAGTAGCTATTTCTTCAACAGAATTTTTTTGAGAAAACGTAAAGATACTGCCCATTTGCGTAAATCGTGGGCCCTACCCACTACGCCGGGATTACTCTCTTTAATGACTTCTACTAGCAGAGAAGCCATTTTACGTTTCATTAATCTTTTACCTGTAATCGATACCCATAAAGCACCTTGTTGGTTAAGAGGTGCCACTCTCATATATTTGGTTAAAGCTTGTACAGGACACAAATTATGGTGCACTTTACCCCGTTTCAACGCCGGTACCGTGAACTCTGAGAAAACATGTTCACTATGTTCATTCTTGGCGATGAACCCGGTGCAATATTAATGCAATCATTTAGTCTACCAAACCTTATGCAATTAGGGGTTTTGCTCATCGCCGCCAGCTCAGACACCCTGTTACCAGTTGTCAAAGCCATAAGGAACACAGCCTTTTTTAATAGCAATTCAAAATCTGCCGTATTCTGATACAGACGGGAATGAAGCAAAGATTCATACATACATACATACATACATAACATTTTAAGACTGAGTGTTCCACACATAAGTGCAGTTTCAGTCTCTTGTCCTAATGGCGGCGTTCCAGGCAACCCTGTTAAGGGCTGCTTCACTTGTCAAGTTCTTGGATTTGAGATCGGCGCGTATAGTCCGATCCCAGGTCTTCCTCGGTCCACCCCTTGGTGCAGCTCCCTCCACAATCACAGACCTGCATTTTGTCACCCAATTTTGTTCATCCATTCTCTCCACATGTCCATACCATCCCAGTCTACTTGTACGCATCACCTCGCTAATACTCTTTATACCTAAACGTCTCCTCAGCTCAACATTTGTTATTCTATCCTGTAGCCTGGCCCCACACATCCATCTCACCATTCTCATCTCATTACGCTCCATTCTGTTGACATCCTCTACTTTAACGGCCCATGTTTCTGAGGCATACGTCATTGCACTTCTAACACATGAGGCATACACCTTTCCCTTCAGGGGGAGAGGCATTCTTTTCATGGTCAGGATTGGCATCAATTCTCTGAACTTCCCCCAGCCACACCTAATTCTAGCAACAGTGGCAGCCTCGGCCCCACCACCGGCAGAGATGGTATCTCCTAGGTAACAAAACTTGTTCACCAGCTCCAAAGACTCATTTCCAAAATTCACAGCCACAGGATCATCACTTAACACAAGCTCGCCTTTGCACACTACGCACTCAAATTTCTCTATTTCTGACTTATCCTTCGGCAGCTTTGTCAAGAGACCAGGTAGGCATGAGCTGACGGGGAGGTGGGCGGAGTTTGAAGCATGCTCTCATGAAACCTGTTTCTTCCGCTTGTGGTATGGTTAGACCTGTAAGGTCAAAGAATGGCACCCTGATAGCTGTTAAGTGATTTTTTAGAGTCACTACAGATAGACGTTTCTGTTCAAACAAATAGTTTAAATAATTAAAAACTAATGCCACCGAAGGTACTGTCTGTTCTGTTCTAACTATCCAAGAAGTAAAGGACTGCCAATGAGATTAATATTTCCTCTTGGTAGATTGTGTGTACTGATTCATAAATTTATCTGTCACGTTTCTACCATACGGCTTTAGCCACTTGGCCTCCTGAATGTCCACAATGCAAATGTCAGCGAGGTCTCTAGGTTTCTGAATGGGACCAAAGCCCTTGACCCTGATGCCCGAGGTTTGACTGAAAGCCCCAACCTATCGTCCCTGACGCATCCGTGTCCACCCATACCGTCGGCGGAGGAGAGGTCCATGACATGACTGAGTGCAACATTTCCCTCTTCGCCCAGACCGCTAGTAAGCTGTGTATTAATGTTGGGATAGGCCATAATGTTCCCGCCGGTAATAGTGGGAAATATTTGTTGCCCTCCAAGATTAAACGTTTGACTTTCAACCGGCCCAACTAAACAGTTAGTTGAACCCAGTTGAGAGAACCGACTAGAGATTCCCAGAGTCTCCGTGTCGTAGTCAGACTGTGAAGAAACATAAAAAAAAATTTGCGAAATCTGTTTCGATTGTCCACACTCTGACTCAGAGTGAGAGATGCTGTGTCCCAGACCAGCCCTATCCACTGAATTACTCGTGAGGGAACAAGGTTTTGACTTTACTAAGTTGACCTTGAATCCTAGAGATTTGACATGGTTTAATGTAATGTTGACATGAGTGTTGCATAACTTTTATGTCTCTGCCACCACCAGCCAGTCTTCCAGATACCACAAGATCCTGATCCCCTGTTCTAAAATGGGCATCAGGGCTTGCCGGACTAATTTTGTGAATATGTGTGGCGCTAGGTTCAATCCAAATGGCATCCTTTGAAAGACATAAGTCTGATGCATTATTCTTAACGCCAGAAATTTTTTGAAATCTTTCGTTTACCGGGACGTGCCAATTATAGGTTTGACTCCTGTAAGGAGATAAAGAAAACCTAATATTTAGTAGTGGCCCCGTAATCATTGACGAACATGCCTATTACATAAGGCATCCTCTTCAAACACTAATCCGCCGTAGTTTTGAATCTACCGCGCAGAGCATTTAAAAACTGAGGAGCCTTCATCATGAGCGCACGCGACCTCACTCATGGCTTCAGTCATTATGAATTGGGTTCTCACTACGAAAAAACTTCGTAAAAAATAAAAACAAAAAGAAAATAAGAATAACTATCCAATAAGCTTTCCATCATATCGTGGATGTACTTGTGTGGATTTCTGACCAGACGCTGATTCAGGCGTCATTCTTCCTTCACTGACATATCAAGTAAACCAAAATCCTTAATACATCAACGAATGGGAAGGGGACGGTCGGGAGGGCCCCAGTCGTCAATGATTACGGGGCCACTACTAAATATTAGGTTTTCTTTATCTCCTTACAGGAGTCAAACCTATAATTTATTAGTGGCCCCTCCATCATTGACGAACATGCCTGATTTCTAAGACTGGAGGGGGACATTCGTAATCATATCATAACTCTAGAAAAGCAGATAATAAAAACAACCACATAGTATTCTTACTTTGAAAATATATTTAACAACGGCGTAGCCGAAAAAATACAAGAAAAAGGGGGTTCAGGCAGGTGCGTGCTTCAAAGAAGCCTGCCTGACAAAAAATGGGTAACCCTGAAGATTCTGAACACAGATCTGTAGTTACAAAGGCACCCCACTCAACGAGTGGTGACAAAAAATAACAAGTTATAAGTTTATATGTGCACATAATAAACCCCAACATAAACTTGGAGATAAATTGCAAAGGAACTCCATTATTCTAAAATTAAATTGCTTTCGCAGCTAAACTACTCTACCAACACCGTTGTTTTGTACTTAACATTGTACTAGCACAATTTCTCACTGAGAAATTTTCATATCACATTTTAACCTTAAATTGTATCACAGCTCTCATACTCCGGCGGGGTCTAGGGTGTCCTATGTCAACTGACTGCACCCCCCCCCCCCCCTTTCCCGTGAAAGTAAACAAAAGTGGCTGCAGGGCCACCTAGACCCTCTGCCTTAAAGCTATACATGGTAAGGAAGGTTTGTCTAGAGCAACTGACAAGTATCTAGACAGAAACGTATGATTAGACGCCCACAACTGTGTGGACGCTATGTCTTCAACTGAAAAAAATTTCAGGAAACGTAAAGAGGCTGCCCATTTGCGTAAATCGTGGGCCCGACCCACAACGCCGGGATTACTTTCTTTAATGACTTCTACCAGAAGAGAGGCTAATCGCCGTTTAAGTAAGCGTTTACCCGTACTTGCTACCCATAAAGCACCTTGGGGGTTTTGAGGAGCTACAGTCAGGACCCCCAATTCGCGAGAATAGGGGTGACAGGAGGCATCGCGTATTGTGAATTCGTGTATTGTGGAACTAACTTTAAATGGGAATAATTAGATTGGGTGACATCTCTCAATTATGGCCTATTTTCGACATTTTTGGCCCTATTTTCGACATTTTTGGCTCTACAGTACAGTCTATATCTTATATAAGAAGAACAATGAATAAAATATGAAACCTTACCTTAAAATTAGTAGTAGATAGGCTAGGACTAGGACTAGGACCGTAGGACTTCACGATTTTCTCCAACTTCTCCCTCCCTGACCAAATCGTACGAACAGTTTACTCTGACAAGCCTATTGCAAGTTTCCTTCTCCTTTTTTCTTGCGATCCAACACTTCCACCTTCATTTTGTGTGTTATCTTCTTATATTGGCGTGGCATGGCGAAAAAAGTGGCAGCAAACAAACGTTTGGTCACTCCGCACGGCTATGAGCGCTTGAGCGGGATTGTGGGAGGGAGGGAGGGAGGGTAAGCGGGAGGGAAGGCAGGCGTATGCCCGTCTTCTTCTCTTTTCGGAGCTACTCCTGGGCCTCGCGAAACGTAGACGTGCTCGCGTATCAAGCGGGAATAGCGGATTTGGCCCTTCTTAGCTCTTGATTCGTGTATTGTGGTACCACCTCGCGTAATTAATGTTTAATTAATTAATGTTATTTTCGAGGGGTAACTCGTGTATTAGGGTTTTCGCGCATTGTGGAATCGTGTATTGGGGGTCCTGACTGTACTCTCAAATATTTGGTTAGAGCTTGTACTGGACATAAATTATGATGCACCTTTCCCCTTTTTAACGCCGGCACCGTGAACTCAGAAAACACGTGTGCACTATGCTCATTCTTGGCTACAAAACCTGGGGAGGGTGCAATGGAAATACATTCATTAAGTCTACCAAACCTAAGACAATTAGGTGTGTTGCTCATCGCCGCCAGCTCAGACACTCTGTTTCCGGTGGCCAAAGCCAAAAGGAAAACCGCCTTTTTTAAGAGTAATGCAAAGTCTGCAGTATTTTGGTACAGACGAGAGTGAAGCAAAGACAAAGCTTTGTCCAGAGACCAAGTAGGCATGAGCTGACGGGGAGGTGGGCGGAGTTTAAAACATGCTCTCATAAAACCTGTTTCCTCCGCTACCGGTATGGAAAGACCCGTAAGGTCTAAAAAGGGCACTCTAATCGCAGTTAAGTGATTTTTTAATGTTACCACAGATAAACGTTTCTGCTCAAACAGATAATTCAAATAATTAAAAACTAATGCCACTGAGGGTACAGTTTGTTCTGTCCTAACGATCCAAGAAGTAAAGGCTTGCCAATGTGATTGATACTGTCGTTTTGTAGACTGAGTATATTGATTAAGTAATTTATTTGTCACATCTCTACCGTATGGTGCTAGCCACTTGGCCTCCTGAATGTCCATAATGCAAAAGTCAGCGAGGTCGCTAGGTTGCCAATCGTGTCTAAGTGGAAATACCCGACCGGGAGCGATACCGGGTCCGGGCACCACATTTTCAATTGCTGGTACCACAACTGCGCCGGCCACAGTGGCGCGATTAGTGAGAATAAGCCTCGATAATCTCGTAGTTTGTTCACTACGTGGCACATTAGTGACGCATCTGGCGGCGGAAACAGATAGATGGAGCTCCATCTGTTCCAGTCTGGCACTAGGGCGTCTGGCCCCCCTGCCGGCGTTTTCGCCCGGCGGGTGAGGTATAGAGGGAGTTTGTGAGTCTCCTCGGACGCAAATAGATCCACTTGTGGATGGGAGAGCTCTGCAATCATTAGGTTGAAAATGGGTTGCTTGAGCTCCCATTCTACTGTCGTGCTCTGTCTCCGGGACAGAGCGTCTGCCCAGACGTTCGCTACGCCTGGGAGATAAGATGCGTGCAGATAAATATCTAGACTGTTGGCTAGAGCAAAAATCTCTTCCGACACGTTTAGCAACTTCCTTGACCTCGTTGACCCTTGTTTCTGAATACAGTGGACTGCATTCAGATTGTCCATTCTGAAGGCCACCGACTTGCCCCGTAACGCCGGGCCGTGAGCCTGAAGGAAATACAAGGGGACTAGTAATTCTTTGACATTGATGTGCGAGATTTCTAAGTGGGACCAAAGCCCCTGACCCTGGTGCCCCTGATTTGACTGAAATCCCCAACCTATTGTGCCTGACGCATCCGTGTCTACCCATACCGTTGGTGGAGGAGAGGTCCATGACATTATTGAGTGCAATGTTTCCCTCTTCGCCCAGACCGCTAGTAAGGTGTGGATTAATTTCGGGATGGGCCATAATTTTCCCGCCGGTAAGAGTGGGAAATATTTGTTGCCTTCCAATATTAATCGTTTTACTTTCAACCGGCCCAACTTGACAGTTAGTTGAATCCAGTTGAGAGAGCCGACCAGAGACTCCCAGACCCTTCGCGTCGTAGTCAGACTGTGAAGAAACCTGAACAGTTTCCTGCGAAACCTGTTGCGATTGTCCACACTCTGACTCAGAGTGAGAGCGGCGGTGTCCCAGACCAGCCCTATCGACTGAATTACTCGTGAGGGAACAAGGTTTGACTTTACCAGATTTACCTTGAAGCCTAGAGTTTTGACATGATTTAAAATGATATTGACATGTTTTATGCATAATTGTTGTGTCTCTGCCACCACCAGCCAGTCGTCCAGATACCACAACACTCTGATCCCTTGTTTTAACAATGGCATCAGGGCTTGCCGGACTAGTTTTGTGAATAATCGAGGTGCCAGGTTCAAGCCGAACGGCATCCTCTGAAAAACAAAATTTTGGTGCCTGATCCGTAAGGCCAAAAACCTTTGAAATCTTTTGTTGACCGATACGTGCCAATAGGCGTCTGTCAGGTCTAGTGAACACATCCAACCTCCCGGCGGAAGTGTTAGCCTGATTTGGTGTACTGTTAACATTCTGAAAGATTCGTTGTGAATGTGAAGATTCAGATAAGACAAGTCTACAACCGGCCTCATCTGAACACTGTCCCTTTTGGGAACCAAAAATAGTTTGGACGTGAATACAGGGTAATTTGGGGGGACCGGGATGATGACATTCTTGGCAATCATTTCCTGGGCTAGTGACTCCACCTCTAAAGAAACAAAATTCGCCGTTGTCGGCTGACGTAATCGAGGTCGCCGGAGCCACTGCCAAGTGATGCCTTTGCGTGCCACCATCCGTGCCCAAGTGTTTAACGGCCATGCTTGGTGACACGTTCGGAACGACCCAGTTAGCAGACAAGGGTTCGCCGGCTGTACTACCCTCGGTTCCTCCGGCCTTAAGGTAGGCGCCGGGAGTGAGAGAGACTTTAGTTTTTTGATGGTGGGGTTGGTGCTGGCCGCTTCGCCGGCTGGCTGGTGTTGGCCGAAGACTGGCCCTGACCTGGTTTATTTGGGCCGCGTCCTCTCTGACCTGAAAACCTACTCTGTCTATGCCTGTACTGACCCTGGGGGGAGTGGGAGGACTTAGGCGGAAGAAAAGGTTTAGATCCCCCTGGCTGGGCTTTAGTAGTAGGCCTGGGTTTGGGGAAGTTAAATGCAGGTTTCTTAGAAGGGGTGGGACTGTGCTTAACGGCCTGTGCCATATTGAACACCGTTCGCCATACTTCAGGGGACATTAAAGATGGAGTAAGTACTGGTGACATCACCACCTGGTTAGCAATGCGATCAGGTAGCTTGCGAACTAACGACATCCTAAGATCTTGTCGTGCTCGCACCGCCTCAAGCAAGGCGGTGCGTATGTCACCTAAGGATTGGATTGACGACTGAAGAATCAGTCGCCGGGATAACTCAACCGATCTTCGAGCATCCGCGTCTGCGATTGCCTGAGTGGACCATAGTAAAGACTTAGCCACCTGCTGAGATACTATGTACTGTGAAAACAGGCGAAAAGCTTTTCCCCGTAGCCTAAATTCTCTGTCTAGGTGAGTAGGGGTAGGGGTAGTGATCGGGTCCTTCAGTTCACAAAGATTAATCTTAGGGGCAGCTAGGAATGCAAACAAAGCTGCCGGGACTCCGCCGGCAGAACCCACCGGCATGGAGAACCATGAATGTGTATCTTGAGGGATCTGGTGGGAAGATTTAGAAGTGAAAGTGGTTGCAAAGTTTTGAGCCTCTACCTCCCAATCCACCCAAGGTCCTGGACCCAACTGTCCCACCTTCAAAACTGGATTAGCTGCGTCGTCTGTGACGGTCTGTAAATCTAGTTCAGGAGTAAGAGCTGACAGAGTCTTAATATCATTAAACCCATCTAGCTTAGACCAGTCTGAAAATAGTTTTAAAGCTGAGGCAGGGGGTAAAGCAGGCTTAGAAGCATACACAAAATAATCCTGGTGATAATAACTAGGTATAGCCTTGATGTTTACGTCCAGAACATTACCCAAGGCATCCATGGCCCTTAATTTCTTTGACTTGTTGCCCTGGATAAACCACTCACGCGGTACCGGGAGTTCCCCTGACAAGGTAGGTTGGGCAAGCTCTGGTTTAGAGGGGTTCAAAAGAACCCATGACTCGTCTGGCCCATAAAGCAGGGGCATAGCTACCTTTCTAAGAGGCGCTTTGTCTAGAGGGGGTGGATTGACATCCGTTATGACCCTGACATTTGAAGTTGTCATTGCCGCCGTAGCAGGCTTAGTGCTCCTTGCAGGTGACAGAGTAGGAGGGTTAGGAATCTTAGATAAATCAATTGACGTCATCAGAGGCCGTACCGTAGAACTTGTCGAGGGAGCCCCCACGTCCATTGTGGGGTTTTCCTGTTGTTGACCAAAAAATTTAGATAAAGCATGAGTAAGCAACCCATCAATTTCTTGTGCTGTAACAAACTGGTTTGATGAAGAACTTACAGGTGAATCATTATTATCCCGTGCGGCGTCCAAGCCTGAGCCTGACCCTTGTCCTTCCATATCCGAAATTATTGAAACTTCGTCTTTTTCCTCCCGATCCTCCTGAGAAGACCCCGCCGAGGCAGGGGTACCTTGTTTCCAAGATAAGTCTGGGATAGAGGATGGGATCGCCGCGTCCCTGTGGACGTCGGCTACTGTGTGACTCGTATGAGTCGGACGTGGGTGGTCAGACCCTGGTTGGGCAAACCGCCAAACACCGAGGCCCTAGCCTACGCTCTCTTGAGAGTCTGAAACATTCTCAATTATTGAACCTCCTGAACTTTCCATTTCCAGGGTTAAAATATTAATTGGCAAATCCTCTTTAGGGACAGGCGCTGCACTGGACTCTGAGGCCGTAACACAAACTCTGTCAGGTGTAGAGGTACGATGAGATGCACTAGACTTTGGGGAATGTCGAGAGGACTTCCGATGTGAATCCTTTTTGGAGGATTTATGGCTGCGGTGTGACCGCGAACTAGTCTTAGATCTGGAGGAATCTCCGCCGTGACCACTGGTGGAACCTTCCGTCTTACTCTTCTTACTCGCCGGTGAAGAGGCACGACTAGATGACTGGTGTCTGAGAGGTGACCTTGACCTAGATCTCGCCCGCGACGAGGAGGCGGATGCCGGGGGTGTAGGTTCTCTCGGGCGTTTAGTTGTAGTCGCAGACGATACAGAACCCTGACTAGTCTCCGTCGGCTTAATACTCGTGACTCTAGAGGAACGTTTAGGGGGAGGGTGTTCTGACAGCAATCTATCCCAAAGTGGGACGTTGTCACATTGAAGTGACTTATGCGCGACAATGGTAGTGTAGGCCGACATCTGTTGTCGAACCTCTCTCAACGCTACCGCCGCGGTCTTATCATTCTCACAAAGGACTTTAACAGCTAATTGGGAGCAAAAGGAACAATTATGCATAACCCAGAGACCCCTTGAACGGTCTAGACATTTAACACACCTTATGCAAAGGGTGTGTGCAAAAATAGGGATACCAGCACAAGTAGGGGTAATGCACAGGGCAAAAACTGGGGCCACGGTAGCCATGACAGAGACTGGTGGGTGAAAACTACCGCCGGGTCTGTATTGGTCCGCCGGAGCTCAGCTCTGGAAAAAAAGAAAATTTCCAGGAATTAATGCTCATAAGGTTAATCCAACATGTTCGCACACAAGTGTTAATAACCCGCCGGGTAACGAGATGCAAAGACACAACTAACACATCTCGCTATGCGGCGGGGTGTAAAAAGTCTAAACAAATCTTTTGCTAAAGAAAGTGAAGAATACCCTCTGATATAATGGTCCAGCATGGCACTTATAGTCTCTTGGAGGAGGTGACTGTCTCAAGATTCAATTTTGTAACAAAGCAACCCCCCATAAAGATGCCGGCCCTTGAATTATTTTAGTAGAATAGCCCAGGGCAGGATGATACGAGATCTGATGTTTAACGAATTGTCACAAAAGATCGCCGTAAGATAGAAGGCGGCGATACCTAATTGTATCACTAAATTAAGAGGTTAAATTGAATTTTGTAAATTCCTTAGTTCCTCCACCTAGGAGCACCCGCCGGGTGTGAGAATCGATATTTAACCTAATTGAACCTTCAATCGCCGTAAGAGTAAAGGCAGCGATACACAGAGTATCACTAAAATGGATTGGTTAACTAACTGAAAGACATAAGTCGTTCATCCCTACCCAGGTGCACCCGCCGGGTGAGAAGTTTAAAAGTTAACCCCATAAGTTCCTGTCCCCACTTCTTTGTAAAAGATCGCCGGGGAGGAAAGCCTAAACAACAGCTAGGTTTTTCATGTGGTTGTCGTAAAACCAGGTAGAAAAAACTCCCAAAACGTATATCCACAAGAACGCCGTTTTATATGGATGGGTACAGCCATCCCGCCGGGAATCAAAGGAGGCCTGAAACCAGGCACCCACAGAGACGCAGTCCTGGAGAGCCACAGACACCCCCCCACGCCGGGGATACAAGCCAGTGTTAACAACCACGTGTGGCCCAACACTGCTCTCGGCCAGGATTTTTTCATGGTGAAACCGAGAAAAAACCCGCCGGAAGGAAACCCACCCTGAACAGACACCATCTGAACAACACAAGACACGAGGAGAGCCACGCACGACTAACCCAAGGTCACACCATAATCCGTGGAATTAGCCAATACACAACTAAACCAGGAAACAATTATAGTCCGAGGAATTAGCCAATACACAACTAAAACCCGGATACACATGACACAGTAGGGCATATTTATAAATAATAAATAATAACACTAGTACATGTGGCAAAGCTACGAGCGGCTGGCTAGGCCTAGGCAGACGGCATAATAACAGTTGAAATATACACACACACTGGAAATATCACAACAGGAACCACCGCCAACACACCACCGTAGCAACAACTTCCAACCCAGGGAAGACTGACTCGGGACCCAGAAAAAACTTCACTAAGTGAAGAAAAATACGCTGGGAACGTCAGAAAACAAAGCTTACCTCATCAGAAAGATAAAAGGCAGCAATAATTAACGCGTAGTGAAAGCCGCCTGCATCACAAACTAACTCAACTGTGAAAAAGTTCACATGTCCACAACGTGACCACGAGGGTACATTCGAAATAGATGCCCCATACACTCGACCCAAAATACACTGCACTGCGGGCAACCAGCCCAGGACACTCCTGCTACGCCTATCCTAACCTTACTCGATACATCCTGGAGTAAACAAATGAGAAAAAACTCACTAAGGACGCAACGAATGCGGAACCAGCGGAGCGTGGGGAGGCACGTCCGGGCGGGCTGAGCGCAGAGCAGAGAAGGAAGAATGACGCCTGAATCAGCGTCTGGTCAGAAATCCACACAAGTACATCCACGATATGATGGAAAGCTTATTGGATAGTTATTCTTATTTTCTTTTTGTTTTTATTTTTTACGAAGTTTTTTCGTAGTGAGAACCCAATTCATAATGACTGAAGCCATGAGTGAGGTCGCGTGCGCTCATGATGAAGGCTCCTCAGTTTTTAAATGCTCTGCGCGGTAGATTCAAAACTACGGCGGATTAGTGTTTGAAGAGGATGCCTTATGTAATAGGCATGTTCGTCAATGATGGAGGGGCCACTAATAAATACGCGTCTGTCAGTTCTAATGAACACATACACCCTCCCGGCGGAAGTGTTAACCTGATTTGATTCACTGTCAGCATCCTGAAGGACATGTTGTGAATGTGGAGATTCAAATAAGACAGGTCTACGACCGGTCTCATCTGAATACTGTCCCTTTTTGGTACTAGAAATAGTTTGGATGTAAACACCGGGTAAGTCGGGGGGACTGGGATAATGACACTCTTGGTAATCATCTCCTGAACTAGTGACTCCACCTCTAAAGAAACATGATTGGCCTTTGTCGGCTGACGTAAGCGAGGTCGCCGGAGCCACTGCCAAGTGATGCCTTTGCGTACCACAGTCCTCGCCCATGTTCTTAATGGCCATGCTTGATGACACGCCCGGAATGACCCAGTTAGCAGACTGGGGTTCGCCGGCTGGACCACCCTCTGTTCCAACACGCCTTTAACTGGCCCCGGGAGTGAGAGAGACCTTAGTTTATTGCTGGTGGTGGTGTACCCTTGGACGACTGGCCGGATTTGGCTGGAGGTGGGCCCTGACCTGGTTGTTGGTGAAACCTGTGGCCTTTACCTGAGAAATTACCCTGTTGATACCTGGACAGAGCCTGACCCTGGGTGGAAGGGGACTTTGGCTGATGAAAAGGCTTAGACCCATTATCTTGAGCTTTCGAAACTGGTTTGGGCTTAGGGAAAGTGAAGGTAGGCTTCTTAGGTTGAGAGTGACTTTGTTTGAATGCTTGTGCCATATTGAAAACAGTCTTCCAAACTGCTGGGGAAATCAAAGGAGGAGTTAGAACTGGAGACAGAACTACTTGGCTTGCAATACGGTCAGGAAGTTTCTTCACTAAGAACATCCTCAGATCCTGCCTTGCTCGAACTGCCTCTAATAAGGCTGTCCGAATATCTCCTAAAGACTGAATGGAAGTTTGGAGAAGCAAGCGCCGGGAAAGTTCAATGGCCTTCCTGACTTCCGCAGCTTCGATCGCCTGAGAAGAGCGTAACATAGACTTTGTTACTTGCTGGGTAACAATATATTGCGAAAACAGTCTAAACGCTTTTCCTCTTAACCTAAACTCGCGGTCTAGGTGAGCTGGGGAAGGCGTGCTAAAAGGATCTTTTAATTCGCACAAATTGATTTTAGGGGCAGCCAAGAAATCAAACAAAGCAGAGGGGACTCCTCCGGCACTAAAAACCGGAAGAGAGAACCAAGTATGGTTTTCTTGAGGGATTTGGTGAGAAGATGTTGAAGTGAAAGTAGTGGCAACCTCTGTTTCCCATTCCACCCAAGGTCCCGTACCCAACTGCCCCACCTGCAAGACTGGATTAGAGGCTTAGCCTGTGATCGGAAACATATCCAACTCCGGCTTCAAAGCAGAAAGTGCCTTGATGTCGTTAAAGCCATCATTCTTAGTCCAGTCAGAAAATAGCTTTGAAGCTGAGGCAGGGGGTAGGGCTGGTGTTGATGCATACACAAAAAAGTCATGGTTATAATAACTTGGAATGGCCTTAATATGAACATCTAAAACATTTCCTTGACTATCCAATGCTCTGAGTTTTCTAGACTTATTGCCTTAGATTACCCACTCATGTGGTACAGGGAGCTCCCCCGAAATAGTAGCTTGTGCTGCCTCTGGCTTAGTTGGTAACAATGCTACCCATGACTCATCAGGCCCGTATAAAAGAGGCATAGCTCCTTTCTTGACTGGTGCCTTGTCTAAAGGGGGGGGGGAGTTATGTCTGATATGACTCGTATATTGGAAGTAGTGAGAGCTGCTGTGGCTGGCACATTGGAAATTGGATCTGACCCAAGAGGAGGGTTAGGTATTTTAGCTAAAGCAATGGATGTAGCCAGAGGTCGCACATTCGTCGACGTCGCGGGAGCTCCCATACCAACTGTAGGAGTTTTCAGCGTAGGGCCAAAGAACTTATTAAGTGCATTTAATAGTAATCCATCAATCTCTTCTGTAGTTACATACCTAGCAGATGACGAACTCCGTGGAGATTCGACAGTACCCTGAGAGTCGTCTAGATGGTGACCTGACTCTTCAACTTCCATCTCTGAGACCAGAGAACGCTGTTCTTCATCCCTTAAGTCTGGCCTATCATGGGAAGATCCCGCCGAAGCCGGGACCTCCACATGCCGCCATGTTAAATCTGGGATAAAAGATGGTACATCGGCATCCCGGTGGACGTCAGCCACTACTTGAGTCACAAAAGGATGTGTGCTGTCCTGCCAGGGCTGTGAGTATCGCCATACACCTTGGCTGTGGCTGTTACTCGCTTGCGAGCTTGGTATACTCTCCAATTGGGAGCCCTCACCCGAGCACCCTAGAGGTTTATAGTTTCTGGAAGATACTTCTAAATCTGAGGCTGACACACGTGACCTAGTAGAAAAAGCATGAATATCAGGTGATGAAATGTCCGCCGGGGCATCCTCCACCACATTCTCTGACTCCACCCCCGACCTGTCAGATTGGACGTTAGACGTGGTGGGGGTAGAGGCAGAAAGCGGGGTACAAGGCTCCGACGACAGCCGTGAGTCCTTTCGCGCCGGAGGATCCCTTTTGGATGATTTATGACTTCTACTTGACTTATGCTTAGTTCTAGTAATGTCTTTAGGTCCCCTAATCTCTTCCTTTTTCCTCATCTTTGAAGGTGAAGCAGAGTGGCCCGAAGCTTTCACCTGCTTCCTCAGGGGTGACCTTGATTTGGACCTCGTCGCCGTTGCCGAGGGTGACGGTGAGCGAGGCCTCTTAGATTTGCCGGGGGAGGGTGTGGTAACCTGTCCCCGCCCAGTCTCTGAGGTCTTACGTGCACGTATCTTACACTTAGGGGGGGCATGTTTGATAATTAAAAGCTCCCAAAGCTCAAGGTTATCACATTGCAATGCTTTATGTGCTACATTCGTTGAATAAGTAGCGAGAAGTTGTTTCACTTCTTGCAAAGCCACCGCCGCAGTATTATCCTTTTGAATTAGAACTTTAACACTTAAGAGGTTACAAATAGTGCAATTCTTTGTCACCCATATCCCCCGTGACCGATGCCAGCCAAACCTACCTAACTATGACTAAAATCAAAGAAAATAAACGTAAGTCCGATGAAACAAAACCGCACAGGACAATGACAAATGCCCCCCACAAACTCAGACTTGCTAGTGTGAATGTTGGTAGTTTGAATCTGCGTGCGAATGAAGTGGCTGAGATGTGTGAGAGGAGGCGAGTGGACGTCTGCTGTACCCAGGAAACACTCTGGAAGAGGCATGGGGTACAGTGGATTGCCGGAAGGAGGAAAAGATATAGGATATACTGGATGGGTGGTGGAGACTGATAAAGCGAAAGGAGGAGTGGGTGTTCTGGTGGCTGAAGAGCTGGCGGAAAGTGTGCTTCAGATTACGAGAGTTAGTGAAAGGCTGATTGTTTTGAAGTTGAAAGTTGGTGAAAGAATTCTGAATGTGATATCTGCATATGCCCCACAGGCTGGTTTACAGAAAGAGATAAAAGAGGACTTCTGGAATGACACCGTCAGTGTCATTTCAGGCCTCTCGGAGAACGAAATAACAATCGTGGGGGGGACCTCAATGGTCACGTGGGAGCATCTGCAGATGGATACGAGGGGGTACATGGAGGAAATGGTTACGGAAGGAGAAATCTAGAAGGCGAATATATATTGGAGTCCTGCGTTGCACTCAACATGGTTGTGTGTAACACAAAGTTCAAGAAAAGACAGAGCCACCTGATCACATATAACTCTGGGGTCTCCAGTAGCCAGATAGATTACTTCTTGGTTAACAGGAAAGACTGGAAACTAGTTCGAGATGTAAAGGTCATCCCGAGCAAAGAATGTATCCCCCAGCATAAGCTACTTGTGTGCGACATGAGCTTATACAGAGATCCTAAGCGCAAGAAGGTTTACATACCCAAAAGGAAAGTGTGGCTGCTGAAGGACAAGGAAGTTAGCGATAGGTTTCATAATGAACTGGAGGAAATGAATAGAAATAAGGAAGCTAGGCCTAACGATGTAAATAGCCAGTGGAACTTTCTTAAGCATAGCCTTATCGCTGCCACTGACAAAGTCTGTGGGAAAACAAAGGGTCACCCCAGGAATAAGACCTCTTGGTGGTGGAACGATGAGGTAGAACATGCTGTGAAAGGGAAAAGGAGATGCTTCAAAGCATGGAAGAAAGGAGGCAGCAGGGAGGAATACCAGGCAGCTAAACGAACTGCCAAAAGAGTGATTTACAATGCTAAAAACCGCATTAAGGACCTGGTCCTCGAACAAGTGTGTAACACTGACAATCCCAATGGGATCTTCAACCTAGCTAGGCGAGTTAAAAATGACAGTAGGGATATTATAGGTGAACAGTGTGTTAAGAGATGATAATGGGAAGATTGTGTATGCAGAAAATGAAATCAGAGAAGCATGGAAGGTACACTATGAACGATTGCTAAATGTAGAGTTTGAATGGGATAAGGAACAGCTTAGTATCGAAAAACCAATATCTGGGCCCCCTCCTTTGATAGCACCAGCTGTAGTGAGCGACGCAATCAATAAAATGAAGGACGGTAAAGCTCCAGGTTGCTCCGACATTGTCGCTGAGATGATAAAAGCCTCAGGGGAGATTGGTGTAAACTTAGTCACTGAGTTGATAAACACCATTATTAAAGATGAGAAAATCCCAGAGGATTGGCTCAAAAGTGTAATAGTAAATATATACAAAGGAAAAGGGGATGCGCTAGATAGAGGAAATTATAGGGGCCTGAAAATGCTTGACCAAATCATGAAGGTCTGTGAGAGAGTCCTTGAGGGTTTGATCAGGCAAAGCATCTCTATTGATGATATGCAGTTTGGTTTTATGCCAGGATGTGGTACAACCGATGCTATCTTCATAGTCAGGCAGATACAGGAAAGATACTTACTAAAAGGCAGGGATCTTTACTTTGTGTTTGTGGACCTGGAGAAGGCCTTTGATAGGGTACCTAGAGATGCTGTGCAGTGGGCTATGAGGAAACTTGGTGTGGAAGAGTGGCTGGTGCGTGTGATAATGAAGATGTATGAGGATTCGCGAAGTTCGGTGAGGGTGAAGGGTGTACTGAGTGATGAGTTCGCAGTCCGTGTTGGAGTCCATCAGGGTTCAGTGTTAAGCCCCCTCCTCTTTATTATGGTCTTGGAGGCGCTGTCTAGAGTTTTTAGAGGCGGACTCCCGTTGGAACTGTTTTATGCAGACGATTTAGTCCTAATAGCTAACAGTATGCAGGATGCTGAGGCCAAATTCAGAGAGTGGAGAGAGGGCATGGCGAGCAAGGATTTAAGAGTCAATATTAACAAAACCAAGGTTATGCATTGTAGATTGAGACGAGGCAATGTGGAAAGGAGCGGTGCATACCCATGTGCAGTGTGTGGAAAGGGAGTGGGCGTTAACTCAATTCAATGTAGCATCTGTCGATGTTGGGTACACCATGGGAGTAAGCGCTGTAGTAGAATAAAGGGGCCCCTGCCGAAGGATAAGTCAGAAATAGAGAAATTTGAGTGCGTAGTGTGCAAAGGCGAGCTTGTGTTAAGTGATGATCCTGTGGCTGTGAATTTTGGAAATGAGTCTTTGGAGCTGGTGAACAAGTTTTGTTACCTAGGAGATATCATCTCTGCCGGTGGTGGGGCCGAGGCTGCCACTGTTGCTAGAATTAGGTGTGGCTGGGGGAAGTTCAGAGAATTGATGCCAATCCTGACCATGAAAAGAATGCCTCTCCCCCTGAAGGGAAAGGTGTATGCCTCATGTGTTAGAAGTGCAATGACGTATGCCTCAGAAACATGGGCCGTTAAAGTAGAGGATGTCAACAGAATGGAGCGTAATGAGATGAGAATGGTGAGATGGATGTGTGGGGCCAGGCTACAGGATAGAATAACAAATGTTGAGCTGAGGAGACGTTTAGGTATAAAGAGTATTAGCGAGGTGATGCGTACAAGTAGACTGGGATGGTATGGACATGTGGAGAGAATGGATGAACAAAATTGGGTGAAAAAATGCAGGTCTGTGATTGTGGAGGGAGCTGCACCAAGGGGTGGACCGAGGAAGACCAGGGATCGGACTATACACGCCGATCTCAAATCCAAGAACTTGACAAGTGAAGCCGCCCTTAACAGGTTTGCCTGGAACGCCGCCATTAGGACAAGAGACTGAAACTGCACTGATGTGTGGAACATTCAGTCTTAAAATTTTATGTATGTATGTATGTATTTAACACATTTAATGCAAAGCTTGTGTGCAAAAAGAGGGATACCTGAGCATAACGGCGTTGAACATAAAGCAATGAGAGGTTCTAGTGCCGACATGACAAAGACTGGTGGAAATCTACCCCACCTCCGGGATCTACCTGGTCATCTGGCACCACGCCGGTACTCCGCCCTGGAAAGAGAAAATTTCCAGGAATTAATGCTCATAAGGTTACCCCAAAATGTTTCAAAAACATGTGTCACAAAACCGCTGGTCAACGAACCGTAGCCCTCAACCACTACTTTTCGTTTTCCTTTAGTTTCATATTAAAGATTTCAGCATATCTTTACCTGTCCAAAAGATTTAAGCATATCTTCTGAATCTTCATAAAGATGAAGCATATCTTTATTAATGATGAAGTCTTTCAAGTATCCCTTTACACTTGAAACACTAGTAAGATTCAGGCATCTTTTTATCCCATAAAAAGTCTAAGCCTATCTTAATCTCTAATCCGACTTCTCCCAGAAGCCCTCATAGATCGCCGTCTTGAAGGCTGTGATACCCTATTGTATCAATCAATTGTTTGGCAAACCATAGCGAATTGCAAATCCGTTAAAATAACCACCCGAAGGTACAACCGCCGGGTTTCATATTAAATGTCAAACCAATTGTACCTGCCCCAGACCTCTTTGAAAAAGGTCACCGGGAGGGAAAGACCAAACAAACAAACAGCAAAGTTTCAATGGCTTTGAAAAGCCGAGAAACCATATCCAACAGGTGTCAGCATGATCACCTAGATAAATGTGTGGGGCCCACCTCGCCGGGAAAAAACACAGGAAGCCTGATCACAGGCTCGACCACAGAGAACGCAGTTTAAGATGAGCCCTCAAGCTACCAAACTCGCCGGGGTAACTACCGATTTTAACCAACGTGACTAAAACCCGGTAAACAAAACGGCTTTCTCGGAGCAATCGAGAAAAACCGCCGGAAAGGCAACCCACACCAATCAGAACGCAATCTGATAAACATAAACAGACACACAGTCCGAAGCTCCTGGATCAGCCAATCACAACTAATCCAGGACACACATGACACATGAATAAATTTTTATCATAATAAACAATGAAAACAATTGCATATGTGAAAAAACTACGAGTGGCTGGCTAGGCCTGGTGAAAACGGAAAAAACACTTAATGACGTCGAAACACAATCGAAAAGCACTCCATCCCACCAAAACTGGAACAGCCGCCACATCAACATCGTAGAAAAAACCCCCGGGTAAGGGTAACACTGACTCGGGACCCAGAAAGAACTCCACTACGTGAAGAAAAAACACCAGGAACGTCAGTATAAAACAAAATAGGCTACTCCATCTGAAAGATAGCTAGAAGCCCGACATCGCGTAGTTAAAGCCTCCTAACAAACTAGGACTAAAGATGGCTAAACACGAAAAACAGTTTCAGAGCGTCCTCAACTCGGCCACGAGGGTCCGTCCGAAATAGACGCCCCAACAAAAACGACCCAAAATACACTTGTTCTGCGAGAAAACCACCCATGACACCCCTGCTAAGCTAATCCTAACCTTACTCAAGACATCCCAGAGTAAACAAATGAGAAAAAACTCACTAGGGACGCAAGAATGCGGAATCAAAGCAGAGCACTGTGGGGGACATGTCCGGGTGGGGTGAACGCAGAGCAAGGAAGGCGGAACAATGCGCTAGTCAGCGTCTGGTCCAAGAATCCACAGAAATACATCCACGGAATATGGAAAGCTTATGAATAGTTATTCTTATTTTATTTTTATTTATTACAAAGTTTTTTCGTAGTGAGAACCCAATCATAAAGACGAACCATGAGTGATTTTGCGTGTGCTTATGATGAAGGTTCCTCTGAGCTCTGCGGCGGTAAATTCAAACTACGCTTATTCTTACAGTTTCTTACAGTTTCTTACAGTAGATCCTCTGGAAAAAGGCAAACTATGCCTGTGTATCCAGCTCAATACCAGTACTTGCACTGCTGCGGTCGTTCACGGTGTTGGCGGCGGCGGTAGCAGACGCAACATTTTTACTATTCTGTATTTTTGTTTTATAATCAAACTTCAAATCTTGTCTTCCCCATGCTTTATCAAGATTACTTTCAAACTCCCTTATTGATTCGGAATCGACTACATACTACATACTTATGAGCGTTAGAAGAGGTAGCCTTATGTAATAGGCATAATCGTCAATGATGGAGGGGCCACTAATAAATATTGGACTGTAGAACCCGTCCTATCACAGCTCGTGATTCATCACAAACTTCAGGGGCACAGAGGGGATATGGACTATTCCCCCCCCCCCCCTCCCCCCTTTTAACAACAAAACTTAACCTAATAGGACATAACCTACTGTACCCGTTGACGTAAAGCTACACAGGTAATAATAATAATAATAAGCATGTTACTTATTTCTCATAAGCGCCAATTTTTCCAAAGAATTCACTAGCGCTCGAAAAGAGAAAGAAAAAAGAACAAAAATCAATGCATCAAAAGAAGGCTTATATACAACACACACTTAACAATCACTAGCAGTGGCAAAATAGCCTAAACTCTATAGCCATCTGTCATGACACCTCTCTCAAGATCGCCTTGGTTTATTTAGAACGACAGACAGGTAGCGTGTTAGGAACGTATGATTGGAAGCCCATAATTGAGTATTAGCAATGTCTTCTACTGAGAATTTTTGTAGAAATCTGAGAGAGACTGCCCATTTCCTGATATCGTGAGCCCTGCCTATCACGCCGGGATTACTTTCCCTAATAACGTCCACAAGCAAGGAAGCTAACTTTCCTTTTGTAACACGCTTACCTGTCTGGTTGACCCATAAAGCACCTGGTTGGCGAGGCTGCGCAGCCCTCAAAAACTTTGTGAGTGCTTGCACAGGACATAAAAGGTGATGAGTGAAGCCCCTCTTTAAAGCCGGGACGGAAAATTCAGATAATACATGTTCAGAATGTTCGTTCTTAGCTATAAATGTGGGAGACGGCGCGATTGCACATGATCGTGCAGTCTCCGAAACCTAAGGCAATTAGGATTGTTGCTCATCGCCGCCAGCTCAGACACCCTGTTTCCGGTGGCTAGAGCCATGAGGAAAACAGCCTTTTTCAAAAGTGAATCAAAATCCGGCGCATTATTATATTTGCGCGATTGAAGTACTGATAAGGCTTTGTCAAGTGACCAAGTGGGCATGAGCTGACGGGGCGGTGGACGTAGCTTGAAACACGCCCTCATAAACCCCTTCTCCTCCGCCTGCGGTATGGAAAGGCCAGTGAGATAAAAAATGGGGGTTCTAATGGCAGACAAATCATTTTTTAAAGTGGTTACTGAAAAATGTTTTTGTTCGAATAGATAGTCTAAATATTTGAAAATTAAAGCCCCTGAGGCAGTACTTTGCCCTGACTCTACAATCCAGGTTGTGAAGGTTTTCCGATGGGATTGATATTGTCTCCTGGTAGACATAGTGTACTGGTTCATTAATTTATTAGTGACACTTTCCCCAAATTGAGCTAACCATTTGGCATGGTAAATATCCATAAGGCAAAACTGAGCGAGGTCCGAAGGTTGCCAATTGTTTCCAAGTGGAAAGCGGAGACCTGGAGGGACACCGGGGTCCTGCACCACTGTTGCAATTGGTGGTACCACACCTGGGCTGGCCATAGCGGCGCGATCATCGAGACTCGGCCCCGGTAACCCCTCAGCTTGTGAATTACTTTGCACATTAGCACAGAATCTGGTGGAGGAAACAGATAGATTGAGGTTCACCTGTTCCAATCTACCAACAATGCATCGGGACCACCCGCCGGGGTTACCCCTTGACGAGAGAGGAAGAGGGGGAGTCTGTGGTTCTCGGTGGATGCAAATAGGTTCACTTGTGGACGGTGCGGCTTCGCAATCAGTTTGTCGAAGATAGCCTGTTTGATTGTCCATTCTACTAGAGTGCTCCGCCGGCGAGAGAGAGCGTCTGCCCAGACGTTCGCCACGCCGGGGAGATATATTGCATGCAGGAAAATGCCTAGCGGCTAGGGTAAAAATCCGTTCGGAAACCTTCAGTAACTCTCGCGACCTCACTGAGCCCTGTTTCTGAATACAATAAACTGCAGTTTGGTTGTCCATACGGAACGCTATCGATTTGTTTTGCAAAGTCATGCCGTGAGTTTGGAGAAAAAAGAGAGGGACTAAAAGCCCTTGCTTGTTGATATGTGACAGACTGTTGTTACGACCGGCACTACGAAATAAACAAGGGCACTTAAGAATGGACTAGATGATAGGCTATATCTGCAACAACGGTACGCTAATTCCAACCCTCGAACTATTACGCCGGTGAACAAAACCCTTAAAACCCTCCAGAGTTAACCCTTAAAGAGCGGCGCTCGACTTAAGTCGTGCACCAATTTGCAGCAAGTTAGGAGCATTATTAAGGCTTTTAAAGCGTTAAAATCGAGTGCAAATGGCCGGGAGCGCAGCGGGCCAGACAGCCGACTCCCAGGGCTTACCGCCTCCCATTAACTTATGTTCCCTGTGTTCTCAAGAGGCCGGCAGTGTAGCCAGTAGTGAGCATAGCTGGGAAAAATATGCCGAAATACGCTAAACTCCCATGTTACTGGTATCACTGTATGAGAACCACGAGTGCTACGTAGCTCGTTCTGGTCTCATTTTGAAGCTTTTAGCGCCTAGTTTTTTGCTAAATAATTTTTTTTTCATGCAGATACTTGATTGATCATTCAGGAGGGCCTGAATATGCCCAAAATAGCCCAAAACACCCCGCTAGACAAGGGTTAATCTACTGGATAACGGGGTATCAATTTACTGGGTTTTAGTCCACTTCTACAAAGGCTTACCGATGACGGCAAAGCCTACTCACAACCGGAGTACTTTACGTTAATAAAATGCTCTTAAGTAATAACAATGCTTGAATAAACTATAACAAGATTTAATAAAGGAGTATATTTATTAGTGGCCCCTCCATCATTGACGAATATGCCTATTACATAAGGCACCCTCTTCAAACACTCATCCGCCGTAGTTTGAATCTACCGCGCAGAGCATTTAAAATTTGAGGAGCCTTCATCATGAGCGCACGCGACCTCACTCATGGCTTCAGTCATTATGAATTGGGTTCTCACTACGAAAAAACTTCGTAAAAAAATAAAAACAAAAAGAAAATAAGAATAACTATTCAATAAGCTTTCCATCATATCGTGGATGTACTTGTGTGGATCTTTTGACCAGACGCTACTGCAGGCGTCATTCTTCCTTCTCTGCTCTGCGCTCAGCCTGCCCGGACGTGTCTCCCCACGCTCCGCGGGTTCCGCATTTGTTGCGTCCCTAGTGAGTTTTTTCTCATTTGTTTACTCCGGGATGTATCGAGTAAGGTTAGGATATGCGTAGCAGGAGTGTCCTGGGCTAGTTGCCCGCAGTGCAGTGTATTTTGGGTCGTGTGTTTGGGGCATCTATTTCGGATGTACCCTCGTGGTCCTGTTGTGGACAGGTGAACTTTTTCACAGTTAGCTAGCTTTGTGGTGCAGGCGGCTTTCATTACGCGTTATTGCTTCCTTTTATCTTTCTGATGAGGTAGCGTATTTTTGCTGACGTTCCCAGCGTATTTTTCTTCACTTAGTGAAGTTTTTTCTGGGTCCCGAGTCAGTTCTTCCCTTTGCCGGAAGTGTTTGCTACAGTGGTGTGTTGGCGGTGGTTCCTGTTGTGATATAATTCAGTGCTTTTTGTTTATATTCCGACATGTTACTGTTATCCGTCTGCCTAGGCCTAGCCAGCCTCTCGTAGCTTTACCACATATACAAGTGTTATTGATTTATTTTCTAAATATGTACTACTGTGTCATGTGTGTCCTGGTTTAGTTGTGTATTGGCTAATTCCACGGACTATTTATGTGTCCTGGGTTAGTTGTGTATTGGCTAATTCCACGGACTATGTTGGGCCCGGCGTTAGTTGTGTTTTGGCTATGCCTCGGTCCTGTGTTGCGTTCAGATGGTATCTGGACGGGGTGGGGTTTTTCCGGCGGGTTTTTCTCGGTTTCACCTTGATAACCCCGGCTGGTTGCCGAGTTTTGGCCATGCGTGGTTTAAACCAGGCTTGTTTCCCCGGCGAGTGGGTGTCTGTGGCTCCCCAGGACTGCGTCTCTGGGGTGCCTATTTTCAGGCTCTTTATGATTCCCGGCGGGTTGGCTGTACCCATCTAACAGTGTTCATACGGACACGTGTTGTTTGTAGTTTTTTCGGTTTTGCAAAGCCAATATAAAATTATTCTGTTGTTGTATTTCCTCCCCGGCGATCTTTTACAAAGAAGTGGAGATAGGAACAATTGGGGTTAACTTTTAAACTTTAAATCACCCGGCGGGTGCAACCTGGAAGGGTGGGATGACCGAATTTGCAAAATTCAGTTTAGTTGACCAGACAATTGAGGGATGCATTGTGTATCGCCTCCTTCAACATACGGCGCTTTAGGGCACAATTGGGGTTAACGTTTTTTAAACTAATATTCACACCCGGCGGGTGCTCCTTGAAAGGATGGGAATAACTAATTTACAATTCAGTTAGTTAACCAGACAATTGAGGGATACGTTTTGTATCGCCGCCTTCAACATACGGCGATCTAAAAAGATACTTCGGGAGAAGTTAGATCTCGTATATTTGTCAGGCTTCCCAGTTTTTGATCTACGAGATAATTCGGGGGCCAGCGTCTTTTTTAGTTTTTTTTCTTTCCAAAATTTAATCTTGAAACAAACACCACCGGAAAGACTTAATCAGTTATAAACGCCATGCTGGTCTTTATATATTATGTCAGAGGGTATTCATAAATCTTTTGGACAAATTAAGATATTCTGAAATCTTTTACTTAGGAAACCCCACCGCGTAGCGAGCTGTAGTCGTTGAGTATTACGTCTCGTTGCCCGGCGGGTTATTTAACACTTGTGTGCGAACATGATTGGGTTAACCTTATGAGCATTAATTCCTGGAAATTTTATTTTTTTCCAGAGCTGGGTCCCGGCGGGTCTATGCAGAACCTGGAGTAAGTTTCCCACCAGTCTCTGTCATGGCTACCTTTGCCCCGGTTTTTGCTTTATGCATTACGCCCTCCTGTTCAGGTATCCCTATTTTTGCGCACACCCTTTGTATAAAATGTGTTAAAATGTCTCGTTTGGTGTGGGTTACCTTTCCGGCGTTTTTTCTCGTTGCTCCGAGAACACCGTGTTTGTTTACCGAGTTTTAGTCAGGATGGCTAAAATAGGTAAGTTACCCCGACGAGTTTGGTCGCTTGAGGGCGCATCAGAAACTGCGTTTTCTGTGGTCGAGCCTGGGATCAGGCTTCCTGTGTTATTCCCGGCGAGGGGGGCTCCACACAGTTATCTAGGTGATCATGCTGACACCTGTTGGACATGGTTTTCTCTGCTTTTCAAAGCCATTGAAACAATGCTGTCTGTTTGTTTGGTCTTTCACTCCCGGTGACCTTTTTACAAAGAGGTCTGGGGCAGGTATAATTGGTTTGACATTGCATATAAAACCCGGCGGTTGTACCTTCGGGTGGTTATATTAACGGATTTGCGATTCGCGATAATTTGCCAAACAATTGATTGATACAATAGGGTATCACGGCCTTCAAGACGGCGATCTATGAGGGCTTCTGGGAGAAGCCGGATTAGAGATTAAGATAGGCTTAGACTTTTTATGGGATAAAAAGATGCCTGAATCTTACTAGTGTTTCAAGTGTAAAGGGATACTTGAAAGACTTCATCTTTAATAAAGATATGCTTCATCTTTATGAGGATTCGGAAGATATGCTTAAATCTTCTGGACAGGTAAAAATATGCTGAAATCTTTAATATGAAACTAAAGGAAACCGAAAAGTAGTGGTGGAGTGCTACGGTTCGTTGACCGGCGGTTTTGTGGCACATATTTTGTACCATTTTTTGAGTGTAACCCTATGAGCATTAATCCCCGGAAATTTCTCTTTCCAGGGCGGAGTACCGGTGTTGCACCAGGTGACCAGGTAGTTCCCGGGGGCGGGGTAGTTTTCCCCCAGTCTCTGTCATGTCGGCACTTGAACCTCTCATTGCTGTATGTTCAACGCCGTTAAGCTCAGGTATCCCTATCTTATTTTTATTTGTTAACCCTCTGTTCCCGGAAGGGCTCTTGAACGCCCATAAAAAAGCATACACGAGCTACCCGGAAGGGCTCTTAAACACCCATGACGTCAAAGCCTGTGAGCTTGGTGTGCGAGGCGTCGGTCCGACGCATGTAAACAACAGCCGGCAGGACCGACGCTCCGCATCTCCGGCCACAAGAAGGAGAGCGTCGCTTGTTCGTGTGTGCCTGTATGTTGTTGTTAAGTATCGAAAAGTGGTGTAAAGTGGCTGTTTTGGCCATAAAGTTATCTCCAATGAAATCATCATCACAGCTCAACCAGTTGACTTAGAGAGCTCTACTTAATGCCATTCTACAGGTAAATAACACAGCTACGCTTGGGGATGCGCGGGAATGCGGGAAGCAGTCTGATTAACGAATATACGGTAGCCTAGCCTAGACGTTTTTCGGCCAAAACACCCGGTTTTCGAGGAATATATATATAATACATAGCCGGGGCTGGAGGGTTAATGAAATAATTTAATAACTGAATCATAATAAACATATATATTTTCTATGATTATATTATGATAATATTGTGTTTATTTATAGTAATTTATTTTAATACAATTAAATATAAATTAAATTAATTAGTATACTTTATGATTTTGCTCACCAGCTCTGCTTTCAATGTGTTAATGAGCTATGGGAGCTCTTAATTATCATAAACCTTTACGGGACTCGGACGAGGGCTCCCATTCAGAGAGTATACCGAGCTCGCAAGCGAGGGACAGCCACAGCCAAGGTGTATGGCGATACTCACAGTCCTGGCAGGACAGAACACATCCCTTTGTGACTCAAACTAGTGCTGACGTCCACCGGGATGCCGATGTACCATCTTCTATCCCAGTTTTAACATGGCAACATGTGGAGGTCCCGGCTTCGGCGGGATCTTCCCATGATAAGCCAGACTTAACGGATGAAGAACAACGATCTCTGGTCTCAGAGATGGAGGTTGAAGAGTCCAGTCACCTTCTAGGCGACTCTCAGGGTACTGTCGAATCTCCACGGAGTTCGTCATCGGCTAGGTATGTACCGGCGGAAGAGATTGATGGACTACTATTGAATGCACTTAATAGGTTCTTTGGCCCTACGCCGGAAACTCCTTTTGATACGGGAGATCCCGCGATGTCGACGAATGTGCGACCTCTGGCTACATCCTTTGCTTTAGCTAAAATACCTAACCATCCTCTTGTGTCAGATCCAATTTCCAATGTGCCAGGCACAGCAGCTCTCACTACTTCCACTGTGCGAGTCATATCAGACATATCTCCCCCTCCTTTAGACAAGGCGCCAATAAAAAAACAGGAGCTATGCCTCTTTTATACGGGCCTGATGAGTCAGGGGTAGCAATGTTACGGAAATGTTTTGATGTTCATATTAACCCTCCAGCCCCGGGGGCTATAGCTTGCGACTGTGCTGCGGTACCGGGTGTTTTGACGATCTTTGGCCTATGTTAAATACTCTGTAAGTCAATGAATATGGCATGTAATGTTGTGAATAAAAAAGAATAATGTTCCACAAACCTTCCTCTGTCGAATGGCGTTGAGTAGAGGTCTCTAGCCCCTCTGGTTGCATAATGGTGAGCGCGGGAAGACGAGTGCTTTTCGGCGGCAAATTCTTCCCGCGTTCGGACACGTCGCCCCGGCCACGACGCACCTAGCCGCTCGTCGCGCCAAAGTATTTATCTCCCTTAGACGATTTTAGTGTTTGATATTGAGAATGTGATGTTTATTTGATATTTCCTAGTAATTTTGAGGCCAATTATATAAAATATGTTTATTAGGGTATCACTGTCACTGATATTGCTAATTTTCACTCGATACCGTACATTTTATTAGTAATTGAGGTAGGTTATTGTTGTATTAGGCACTGATTATTCGTTATCACAGGTGTTTATTATACTTTGGCCATCAAATATTAGGTCTTGTGTCACTTTCACTTTGACAAATATGCTTTAGAGAGTGTCACTGTCACTGATAATGCTCATTTTCACTCGATACCGTACATTTTATTAGTAATTGAGGTAGGTTATTGTTGTATTAGGCACTGATTATTCGTTATCACAGGTGTTTTATTATACTTTGGCCATCAAATATTAGGTCTTGTGTCACTTTCTCTTTGACAAATATGCTTTAGAGAGTGTCACTGTCACTGATAATGCTCATTTTCACTCGATACCGTACATTTTATTAGTAATTGAGGTAGGTTATTGTTGTATTAGGCACTGATTATTCGTTATCACAGGTGTTTATTATACTTTGGCCATCAAATATTAGGTCTTGTGTCACTTTCACTTAGTTATATGATTTGTAAACGTTTTACATACAATGTATTGTGTCTTTTTTCACTGATTTCTATATTTCTATAGGTTCTAATCATATGAATGTCACTTGGTATATACACATGTGTCACTTTCACATATTATTATGGTGTAATTGTATTTGTATAAATGTTTTCATAATACATGACTTTTGTATAACAATAAATTGGTTTACTTCCACTTTTTGCCTATATATATACTGTACATATTGTCATTCTCTTTGGCACTTTCACTATGATTATTAGAACTCCAGCTTGGAGTCGTAATCAAAGAAGCACTCTAAAGCACAGAGTGCCACCTTGCACTCCACACACTCCATGGTTGACTTTTTACCTGGCCTCGGCCTCACCCTGCTGTTGTAGCAGACATGGCACCGCTTCTGCTGTGTTCTTCCGGATTCATTCTGAGGCAGGGAACCAAGCCTGTGCCTAATCAAGTATTGAGCACACTGCAAGCGGTCAATAACGGCGGGCCCAGGATGTGCCACTGCCCTCTGTGGCATAGCATACTTCTCCAGAAGCTCCGTCAACACCTGCTTTTGGAACCTCCGCAGGCTATTGAACTTCATGGGTGTGTTCACATTCCGAAGCTTGTATATATTGTAGGCATTCAGAACTGACATGTCCACCATATGCAGAAAGAACTTTTTGTACCATCTGCACGAGGTACGCAGGCAGTCAATGAAGCCTATCTGCATGTCGGACTTGTCCACCAGCCTCATGTTGATGTTGTAGTCCAGGACAGCATCGGGCTTGGTCACCCTGGCCTGGGTGCGGCGATCCACCTTGCCAGTCTCCACCATTTCCCCCTTGTGGATGGTGGTCAGGAGGTTGACCTTCCGCTGGTCGTGCCAGTGGATAGCCAGAATGGGCCCCGACTTCTTCTTGAACACATCACCTTTTTTGGTCTTTGGAGGGAAAGGTGGCATGCCCTTCCTTTTCCCTCGTACTGTGCCTACAGTCCCCGTCTTGCGCTCATGCAGGTACTGTGAGAGAGTGGGGGACGTGTAATAATTGTCCGTGTAGAGGACGTGATTCTTGTGAAAGTAGCGGTCCATCATGGCTTGCACCACTGCTCCGCCAAAGCCAATGAGGGGGTCCACAAGCAAGTCCCCTTCCTTCCCGCTGTAGACCAGGAAGTCCAGGACATAGCCAGTTTGGCAGTCGCACAGCACAAAGAATTTTATGCCAAAGCGATGTCTTTTTGAGGGGATGTACTGCCGGAAGCTGAGTTTTCCCCGGAACAGCACAAGAGACTCGTCAATGACGACCTTGCGGAAGGGCTTGAAGTAGGAGGTGAAGCGTTCTCGCATCATCTCGTACAACGTCCTAATCTTCCACAGCTTGTCTGGGAGGTGGACATCAAGGTTGGTGACAAGATTGAGCGCTGCGAGGATATCAAGGTACCGGTCGCGAGACATATATTTCCCGAAGGCAGGGGTGGATATCAGATCATTGGTGATCCAATAGTCAGGCAACCTATGCTTCTTGACATGAGGCAGTAGCATGGTGAGTGCCAGGAACACCATGAACTCTTTATGAGTCACTGGGGTCCACTGCCTCATGTGGCCCTTGGTCACCTTGCCCAAAAAGTGGACCTGGAATTGGTGCTGCTTATTTGTCTCTTTGACAACATAGCCTACCACCTCCTCATCAAAGAAGGCCTCAAATAGTTCATGTGGTGGAGCATTGGGGCCTGCAGGAAAAATTGGGGGTAATGCCTGAACCCTCCAGTACCTCATCAAAAGCTGGCACATCAGGGTTGTATCCATCCCCATCAACTACGTCTTGCCACTGAAAAAACGTAGAATGGGTCTTGTCTACGCTGACGAGGAGCTCCAGCTGGTGGCCCAGCACGCCCACGGCCAACTCGGGAGGCACGCGCCCTAGGGCGGCGAGGGCGTCGGCCAGGGCGGCGGCCAGCACGACGGGCAGCACGACGCCGGGCCAAGCGGATGGGTCGAGGGTCGTCGATGTCCATATAGTCATCGTCAGAGTGGTCATCTTGCCCTGACGGTGGACCTATGTAATCATGGCCAGAGTCTTCAGAGAGGTGCCCTTCATCATCAGTGGCCCCCACATAATCTGGCGGGGAACCAGTGATGCGTGGGCGGCGTGCGGGTGGGCGAGGTGGGGAAGGAGTGGCAGGTGAGGCTGTGTCCCCCCGAGGTCCTGGGCTCCTTGGCCTGCGACGAGTGACAGAAAGCAATGTTTCACTGTCACTAGGCCCAGGTATTGGTGATGCGAGCTCAAAGACTTCTTCAGGAAGACATGTTGAAGGCGGGAGAGGTGGGGAGGACCGTGGGGAAAGTTGCGGGGACGTATGGCTGGGGCCGGCAGGGGTGGACGCCGCGGGATGATAGGTAAAATATGAAAATTAAAATAGATACTATATATACTGTAGGTAGCCTGGAAAGTTCGTTATTTTCCTAGAGTGCCAGTGAGAATTCTGTTTCATAAGATAATTATTGAAAGTGTTACTTAAAGTTACTTAAAGTTTAAACATAACGAGGGTAAACGAGTGGCACCCCCCCCCCCCCCCCACACTCCCCACAAACCGCGTAACAAACACCTCCTTGTCCTCCAAGCCCCCCCCCCCTCTCTCTCTCTCTCTCTCTCCCCCATGTAAGGGCGGGTGGAAAAACAAAAACAAAAACAAAAAACAAACAAAAATGTTTACCAGAGACAACTGTACGAGTTGTAAGATGAATATACATATGCATGAAGGCACCGCATGTCGGATATGCAAGCAACCATACCACTGGATTTGCATAGGATTGACACCAATAAATGAGGCGTACAATACAAGAGGGAAGAACCTCCATTTCTGCGATAGTTGTTTCGATATCACATGGCAAGTCATACAGACTGTAGAAAATACAGAAGTACAAGATAGACTGAAATATTGCCAAGACATAGCTACCTTTCACAGAAAATGGGGAACTATTGGGGCCTCAGGGCCCATACAAATATCACAACCCACACACGCACACCTTCCCATGATAATGCCCACATTGCCTCCTGCACATCAACACACATCGCCTGCCGAACAACAACCTTTCGCACCCTACATATACACAAACCCTGCCGCACATCTCCCCACACCTCCCCAGACCCTGAAAACACCCACATTAATCCCATCTATGGCCATTGACCACCCTACTGCTGTTGATCAAATACAATTGCAGGATGAACGTAGGATGCAACAAGCCCCCATATCAGGCTCCCCTTCCACATCGTCTCCCCCCTCACCACTGCCACCTGCCCACCTACAACCGACCCGTAACTCCACCCCCCTGCAGGCCTCACCCACCCATACACCAAGCCTACTATCACCCACAACCACACTTAGCTCACCACATAACCCCTTGCAGCCCCAGCCCCACCTACTGGGGTTGTCTACACCAATGTGCAGATATTATCTGGAAAGAAGGTGCTACTTTGGTCAAAAGGGCGAATATAATGGGAATTCATGTAGATTTGCTCATCCCAAAATTTGCAACAACATAACCAGTCATGGAAAATGTAGATTTGGTGAAACCTGCAAATACCACCACCCATCCCTTTGCACGACATCACTTAAGAACAAGACCTGCTACAATATGAAATGCCCAGCTTTTCATATTAGAAGGACTTGGAGATATGCTAGACCTAACACGAATGGTAGCCCAAAAAACTCTCTAGCTATGCGAGGACGAGACAGAGGAAAAAGGCAAGGAGGGAAAGGGCAGATGAAGATGAAGAGACTGAGGGAGATGGAAGAGCACATAGAACACCTCGAGCACCTCCTGGCCTCCCAAGAGTGGCCAATACATCCCGAAGACTATTAGGTACACATAGTACTCCAAACAATCCCTCCCCAATCTTGTTTGCAAATATCCAAGGCCTAAAAAAATAGAACCACGAACAAAGTACCATTTATTAGGGGCCTGCTAGAAGAAGGAAACGCTATATTTGCGGCTCTCACAGAAACTCACATTAAAGATCAGGAAGATAGTGAGGTATGGATTCCTGGTTACAACCTACATAGGGCGGACAGAACGCATAGATCACATGGAGGTGTAGCCTTGTACATACATGACTCACTGATATGTACTGAATTCCTAAATAACAGTAATGATGTGGTGGAAATACATGGAGTTAAAATAGAATCCCTAAATTTAGCAGTTATTGTTACATACAGGCCTCCAGACTCATCCCGAGAAGAATTCAAAACCCAGCTCAACAAAATAAAATCAGAAGTGGAAACCCTGGGGAACCCAACACCAAATATTATATGGCTAGGAGACTTTAACCTACCAAACATTAAATGGAGACAACTAGAAAACCAGTTAGTGGCAAATAACACCGGAGAAGCAAATACTAATACGAGAGAGCTTTTTGAACTTTGTGATTTTTTTAGTCTTACCCAACATATTGCTGAACCCACACGGGAAAACAATATCTTAGACCTGGTCTTCACTAACAACGACTCTCTAGTACACAGCATTAACATATCGGACACAACATACTCAGATCATAAATTAATTGAGATCAAAACAACCTTAGAAAGTGTACAGACAACCTCAGAATCGAGAACAAAAACCGGCCCCTTCAGTCAATTTAACTTCAATAACAAAAAACATTAGGTGGGAAGAGGTAAATCAAGAAATGGAGGAAATAGACTGGGAAGATTTAATGGATAACCTGACACCAGCAGAATGTCTAGTCTTAATAACAGAAACCATGACCCAAATCTGTAGCCACCATATACCTGCAAGACAAACAAAACGAAGAAGCAAACAAGATCGGGAAAGGAGGAGGCTGTACAGAAGAAGAAAATTACTCACACAAAGACGCACACATCAAAATCTACAGGATAGGCAAAAGGTCGAAATAGATAGAGAAATTGAACAAAGGCTAAGAATATCATATGAACTACAACATATGGAAGAGGAGAGGAAAGCTATTGCAGGTATAAAGGAAAATTCCAAATACTTCTTTTCATACGCCAAACAAAAGGATAAAACAACATCAAACATCGGCCCACTGAGCAAAGGGGATGGCTCTTTCACAGGGGACAAAAAGGAAATGAGCGAACTCTTAAGCAGGCAGTATGAAATGGCATTCAGTGAGCCTGATGAAACAAAAGTCATCAGAGACCAAAATATATTTTTCATGGAAACCTCCCCCACGGAAACCGCTCAGATGCTGGATATTGATTTCGGTCCAAAAGACATAGAAGAGGCCATTTCCAACATGCCATCCCACTCGGCACCAGGCCCGGACTCTTGGAATTCGATCCTAATGAAAAAATGTAAGGAAAACCTCTCAAAAACCCTGGCTATAATGAGAGGAAGGAGTCTAGCGATTGGGGGCATACCAGATAGCTTGAAAAACGCAATAATTGCCCCACTGCATAACGGAGGGAGTAAAGCACTACCAAAAAACTACCGCCCGGTAGCTCTAACCTCTCACATCATTAAAGTTTTCGAGCGAGTCCTGCGAAGCAAAATTTCAACATTCATGGAGACAAATGAACTACACAACACCGGTCAACATGGGTTCAGAGCGGGAAGATCATGTCTCTCACAACTTTTGGAACACTATGACAAAATTCTTAAAAGCGCTAGAAGAAAAGAAAAACGTGGATGTCATTTACACCGATTTTGCTAAGGCATTTGATAAATGTGACCATGGTATAATAGCCCACAAACTGAAAGCAAAAGGTATAACTGGGAAAATCGGACGGTGGATATACAATTTCCTCGTAAACCGAAAACAAAACAATCGGTAGCAGTAAACCAAGTCACTTCTGAGCCTTCGGATGTCAAAAGCTCAGTGCCCCAAGGAACAGTGCTAGCGCCCCTTCTGTTCCTCATACTAATTTGCGACATAGATACCAACACCAGACACAGTACGGTGTCGTCTTTTGCTGATGACACAAAATTAAGCAAGATAGTAAACACACAAGAGGACACGGGCCGACTGCAGGAAGACATGAATGTAGTGTTTCCAGTGGACCAGGGAAAACAACATGCAATTCAATGAGGAAAAATTCCAATTAATACGGTACGGAGATAATAATGGTGTTAAAGAAATTACAATTACTTAACAGAATCTAACCACATAATAGAACGGAAAGACAGTGTGAAAAGACCTTGGGGTATTAATGTCTGAAAATATGGGTTTCAAAGTACATAACCAGGTCAAAGTGGCGGCTGCGAAACGTCTAACGGGTTGGATTCTGCGTACTTTTAAAACACGCGGTGAATTGCCTATGATAACGCTCTTCAAATCTCTAGTGCTACCGCGGCTTGAATACTGTAGCGTATTAACATCCCCATACAAAGCAGGTGAAATAAATGACGTAGAGAGTGTACAAAGAAATTTCACTTCGCATATAAGTTCGATAAAACATCTACACTATTGGGAGCGTTTAAGAGCACTGAATCTGTACTCACTGGAACGTAGAAGAGAACGTTACCTAATAATATACACGTGGAAAATCGCAGAGGGTTTAGTACCAATCCTACATACTCCGATAGTCATGAAATTCAGTGATAGGAGAGGCTGGGAATGCGAAATCCCCCGGATGAATAACAGGGGTGCTATGGGCTCTCTGCGAGAGGGCTGGTTATCACACAGAGGCCCACGTCTCTTCAACAAACTCCCACGGCGAGTAAGAGACATGAGGGACATCTCGTTAGACAACTTCAAGAGAGCCCTAGATGTCGAACTGCAAAAAGTGCCACACGAGCCCATCCTCGCAACGGAGCGAGCTGTCGCTTCAAACAGTCTACTGCACCAAATCACCACCCATAACGAGGGGCGTCGCGCTCCTTGGTGCCGCTAGAGGAGCGGCGAACACATCCAAAGGTAAGGGAGCCTCGAACAAAACTCTCTTACTTTTCTTAATTTTTTTGGTATATTTCCTACCTTTCCCCTTTTCGGCAGCAGTATGTCTCCTGTCGGGGGACCTAGGAGGCAAATAGGCCGAAAGTGGGGGGTCCTCAACCCTTGGCAATGGTGGGGGTGGTGGGGAAGAATGCGGGGCATCCGGGTCATCTTGGGTGGCGTGGGTAGATAAGGGAGACAATGGCGGACGAGAAGGGTCACCACGCTGACCCTCACTCACAGCCTCATCCTCACCAAGTATTTTTGCTTGTTCCCTAGCTGCCGCCTCAAGTATTTTCTGCTTATACAAGTGTAGCTTGAAAGGCGATTTACCTGGGGAAGGGCTTGGAGTCGTGTCACTTATGCGAAATTTGGTGAGTGACCTTGAACTCTCCCACTCACTCACTCTCTCAAGTTCACTGTCTTTAGGTAAACCAGCTTCCTCAACAACTGGTACATCACCTTCATCACTCTCATCACTGTCATGTTCTCTCGCAAATCCCAGGAATTGCTCTTCTTTGTCACTCTCATGGTAATCACTCGACTTATATTACTGGAGTCGTCACTGACTTCATCAACATTATGCTTGGCATCAGCTCGCTCATAAAGTCTCAGTCGTCTCAATACCTCCGGGAGATAACATTTAGGCGATGGCGTCGGGGTAAGGGCGCGACGACTAGCAGCGTCGTAGGAAGCATTATCGGACACAGCGGAATCACTATTTGGCGTACTGTCCATGATGGCATCGGGGTAGATACTGTTGCTGTGGCGTCGTTTACGCCGGGTGGCGCCACCTACCTTCCATGATACCAAAATGTACGCGCTGCATTCGAAAGCACGCATGCAAGCCATGGGCGTTCAGAGCCCTTCCCGGTTGCGCGGACGAGGTTTATGGGCGTTCAGAGCCCTTTGGGTTGGAGGGGTTAAGGACATTCCAAGTTATTATAACCATGACTTATTCTTCCCACCAAATCCCTCCAGAACGCCATTCTTGGTTCTCTCTTCCGGTTTTTGGTGCCGGCGGAGTCCCCTCTGCTTGGCTGCCACCCCCCAAATAATCAATTTGTGCGAATTATAAGCTCCCTTTAGCACGCCTTCCCCAGCTTACCTAGACCGCGAGTTTAGGTTAAGAGGAAAAGCGTTTAAACTGTTTTCGCAATATATGGTTCCCAGCAAGTAACAAAGTCTATGTTACACTCTTCTCAGGCAATAGAAGCCGCGGAAATCAGGAAAGCCATTGAACTTTCCCGGCGCTTGCTTCTCCAGACTTCCATCCAAGTCTTTAGGAGATATTCGGACGGCCTTATTAGAGGCAGTTCGAGCAAGGCAGGATCTGAGGATGTTCTTAGTGAAGAAACTTCTTGACCGTATTGCAAGCCAAGTAGTTCTGTCTCCAGTTCTAATTCCTTCTTTGATTTCACCAGCAGTTTGGAAGACTGTTTTCAATTTGGCACAAGCATTCAAGCAAGGTCCCCGCAAGCCCTGATGCCCTTGTTAGAACAAGGATCAGGTCTGGTGGTATCTGGGCGGACTAACTGGTGGTGGCAGAAACAGATAAGTTACGCATCAATTCATGTCTATGTTACGTTAAACCATCTCAAATCTCTAGGATTCAAGGTCAACTTAGTAAAAGTCAAACCTTGTTCCCCCACGAGTATTTCAGGTATAGGGCTGGTCGAGGACACAGCTTCTCTCACTCTGAGTCAGAGTGTGGACACTCGAAACAGATTTTCGCAAAAACTGTTTATGTTTCTCAACAGTCTGACTACGACACAGAGACTTTGGGAATCTCTAGTCGGTTCTCTCAACTGGGTTCAGCTACTGTGAAGTTGGGCCGGTTGTAAGTCTAACGTTTAATCTTGGAGGGCAATAAATTTTCCCACTATTACCGGCGGGGATAGTATGGCCCTATCCCAACGTCATTACACAACTTACTAGCGGTTTGCGCCACGAGACAAATGTTGCACGCAGTCATGTCATGAACCTCTCCTCCGCCGGCGGTATGGGTGGACATGGATGCGTCAGGAACGATAGGTTGGGGCTTTTAGTCAAACCTCGGGCATCAGGGTCAAAGGTTTTTGGTCCTATTTAGAAATCTTCCACATCAATGTCAAAGACTTACTAGTCCCCTTATCTGTCCTTCAGGCTCACGGCTCTGCTTTACGGGGCAAGTCGGTGGCCTTCAGATTGGACAATCCTGAATGCGGTTCCACTGTATTTCAGAAACAAGGGTTCCAATGAGATTATCGGGCAGTGGGCTAAACGTGTCTCGAAAAGATTTTATATACTAGCCAACAGGCTGGACATTCATCTTCAACGCAGTCCGTTTCTTACTCTCCCAGGCGTAAGGCAAATTGTTCTGGGCAGGACGCCTCTTCAGTCTCAGGACACAAAAGCAACCACAGTAGAATGAGGCGCTCTTGTGCGTGTGCGGAGCCATTACCATCCACAAGGTGGACTTTGTTTGCGTCCTGAGAAGACTCCACAAACTTCCCCCACTGTAACCCATCACCCGCCGTACGATAAACGTCCGGCGGGTGGACCCTGGACGCTCGTGATGGGACGGACGAGAAACATGTTGAGTTCCATTTATTCTATTTTCCGACCGCCCCGTAGGAGCGTCCCTCTAATGTGCCACGTAGTCAACAAACCTTACTGGCATTAGGCGGTGTTCGGCGTCGGCTTGCCTAATCCGCGCGCCCCGTGGCCGGCGGGCGAAGTGTTGGTACCAGCATTTGAAACACGTGGTGCCCCCGCACCCAGTGTCACTTACTCCCGGTCCGGGAGTTGTTCCACTATCGAACACAATTCAATTGGCAACCACTAGAAACCTCGCGGCACTGTTCATTATGGACATTCAGGAGGCCCAAGTGGCTAGGCACACCAATATGGTAGCGAAACCGGTGACCAAGATATTAACGAATCAATATACCCCGGTCTACCAAAGCGACAGTTTCAAGCGCATTGGCAAGCTTTTACGTCTTGGATTCTTAGAAACAAAACAAACTGTGCCCTCGGTCTGGCGGTTGGTTGTTAATTATTTACCTTACGAGCGGCCTATATGCGGTTTATTTATGTGTTATAACCGCACTAGCGGGGGGTGTTTATTAGCCAACATAGGGCTGTTTTTACCCCGTGATCATTTTCATGCCTAAAATAAAGACCCCCAAGAACGTAAAACAAGTACCCCTATCCCTGAAAGGGCATAAACATAGCTTTTTTCGAGATGGACACCATAAACGATCCTTGTATGATGATAGTTTTCTTGCAATACAACCGTTGCAACAGCGAGTGCAAAAAGCAGGTAATCATCGGGAATACTTTTCAGTACAGATAATTGAGTATGTAGCAGAGTGACGAGAGGGAGGAGGGAGCTGAGATTTTTGGTCAGTAGGGGTTTCCGCCAGCGGTGGTCTGGAGCCGTCCATATCCGCTCGCTAGTCTCCTGCCACCACGGTGTCTTTTGGGGGGGGGGGGGGGGTCTCTCCTCTCTCAGCCACATTACGTGCTGAAATTGCCACTCGACCTATGTTCGAAACGCGCATCCGGCCAGACATAGTCCAGCTTTATTTAACATGGACTTACTGTTGCTCGCGCTAATTAAGGTTAATTCTTTAATTTATCTGTTCATGTCAGAAGAAACATTTATCTGAAATGTGATTTATGTGGGCAGGTTTTTAAACTCCGCCCACCTCACACTCCACCCAGTCAGATTCAGGCCTACATGGTCTCTGGACAAAAGCCAATCGTCGTTATTCCTCGTTCCCGTATGTACCTAAAGACTGACAGATTTTACAAACAATGGGCAGTATTCCCTATATGGCTTTGGCTACCGGGAACAGAGTATCTGAGCTGGCGGCGATGAGCCTCACACCTACTTGCCGCTCAGGTTTGATAGGCTTCATGAGTGTATTCACATTGCAAAACCTTTCCCCATGGATTCATAGCCAAGAATGAGCACAGTGAACACGTGTTTTCAGAGTTCACGGTGCGCCGGCGTTAAAAATGGGGAAAGGTGCAACCATCTTTTTTGCCCCATGTGCAAGCTCTAAACCAAATATTTACAGAGTGGGAACTCTAAATCACCAGGGTGCTTTTAGTGTGGGTGTCGCAAGTGTCTCGGTTTCGTGATGAACGCTTGAATGGAGGGGAGTACACTGGGGTTGCTGCTCTCTTTGTGGGTCGTGAGGGGGGACTCGTTGTGTAATCCGAGAGGGCAAGAACGGGTCCCTCGTGGCGTTGTGTTGGTAAGTGGGGGGGGGGGGGGGTTGGGGGGGGGGGGGGGGGGGGTGGGACCCAACGATTTACGCAAGGGGACAAGCCCTTCTTTACGTTTCCTTAATAATCTTGTTCGGTGTGGGAAGTTTATTAAGTCCACACAGTTGTGGACCCCTGCAATTCAGGGAAGTTTTTTGACTCGATACCATTTCAGTAAGCTCTGTAAACACCTTCTGCCTTGCCTAATGTATAGGCTTGAAGCGGCCAGAGGGTCTAGGTGGCCCTTTAGTAGTTTTAGTCACGTTTTGTGTTTAATTTCAAGAAAAAAAGGGGGGAGGGTGCAGTCAGTGTGACATAGGACAAACCCTAGACCACCTCCGGAGTAATGTGTTCTGCTGCATACATACGGAGCTGTGATACTGTTATGTAGGCATTGTATTATAAAATTTTCTCTGTAGTAATTCATTGCATGGAAATTGTGCTAAAGGCCAATAGTAGTGTTACAAACAATTCTTGTTTAAGTCAGCTTTGGCTGATGAAGCAATAGATTTTTGAAGAACGTCTCCGGTAGTTTGCAACTACGACGTTTGATACTTTTGAAGTAAATTAACTTCTGCATAAGTTACACCATCTTCAGTACTCTATCTAATACTTCCGACGAATGGACAAGAATTCATTTATGTTTTGGTTATATTTTTTAGGAATATATCCACT